>CM070770.1:216626114-216821798 GCA_036346955.1 Dipus sagitta
TCTAAATTCTCTGTTACCATACAATGGGAAATGTTCTTAGCAGAAAATCTACTTATACAACTATGAATTCACCATTAGTTTTCTTTTATTTATTGCTTTTTAAATTTTTTTCTCAATTTTTATTAACATTTTACATGATTACAAAAAATATCCCATGGTACTCCCCTCCTGTTTGAAATTCCATTCCCCATCATATCCCCTCCCCATCTCAGTCTTTCTACTTACATATATACAATACCAACCTAATAAATACCCTCCTCCCTTCCTGTCTCTTCCCTTTATATCACGTTGTAACTTAGTGCCCTCTGCTACTGAGTTTTTTCCTTCTTGCACAGAAGCCAAATCATCTGTAGCTAGGATCCACATGTGAGGGAGAACATGTGGCACTTGGCTTTCTGGGCCTGGGTTACCTCACTTAATATAATCCTTTCCAGATCCACCCACATTTCTGCAAATTTCATAACTTCATTTTTTTTACCGCTGTGTAGAACTCCCATGTATAAATGTGCCATATCTTCATTATCCACTCATCAGTTGAGAGACATCTAGGCTGGTTCCCTTTCCCATCTATTATAAATTGAGCAGCAATAAACATGGTTGAGCATGTACTTCTAAGGAAATGAGATGAGTCCTTAGGATATATGCCTAGGAGTGCTATAGCTGGGTCATATGGTAGATCAATCTTTAGCTGTTTTAGGAACCTCCACACTGATTTCCACAATGGCTGGACCAGATTGCATTCCCACCAACAGTTTAGAATTGTTCTGCTTTTTCCACATCCCTGCCAACATTTATGATCATTTGTTTTCATGATGGTAGCCAATCTTACAGGAGTGAGATGGAATCTCAATGTAGTTTTAATCCTCATTTCCCTGATGACTAGTGATGTAGAATAATTTTTAGATGCTTATTTGCTATTTGTATTTCTTCCTTTGATAATTCTCTATTTAGCTCCATAGTCCATTTTTTTATTGGCTTGTTTGATTCCTTATTATTTAACTTCTTGAGTTCTTTGTATATCCGAGATATTAACCCTCTATCAGATATATAGCTGGCGAAGATTTTTTCCCATTCTGTAGGTTGCCTCTTTGCTTTATTCACAGTGTCCTTTGCAGTGCAAAATCTTTGTAATTTCATGAGGTCCCAGTGGTTAATCTGTGGTTTTATTGCCTGAGCAATTGGGGTTGTATTCAGAAAGTCTTTGCCAAGACCAATATGTTGAAGACTTTCTCCTACTTTTTTCTCTATCAGTTTCAGTGTTTCCAGTCTGATGTTAAGGTCTTTAATCCATTTGGACTTAATTCTTGTGCATGGAGAGAGAAGATTCTATTTTCATCCTTCTACAGATGTATATCCAGTTTTCCCAACACCATTTGCTGAAGAGGCTGTCTTTTCTCCAATGAATATTTTTGGCATTTTTATCGAATATCAGGTGGTTATAGCTACCTGGACTTACATCTGGGTCCTCTATTCAGTCCCATTAGTCTACAAGTCTGCTTTTGTGCCAGTACCACTCTGTTTTTGTTACTATGGCTCTGTAGTATAGGTTAAAATCAGGTATGGTGAAATCTTAGGTGAATCACTTGATTGTCTGCTACAAAATTTCCCATTGCAAACTAACACAGAATTCATAGTCCTATAAGCTGGTTGTCTAATAAGAACATTTGCCATAGAGAACTAACGGTGAATTCATAGTTGTATAAGCAGCTTTTTTGCTGAGAACATTTCCCATTGCAGTGTAACAGAGAATTCAGAAGTGTATAACCTTATTGACTGTGCAAGATATTTCCCATTGCAAACTAACAGTGAATTCCATACTGTATAAGCTGATTCCTACAAACATTTCCAATTGTATACTGACAGGGAATTCAAAGTTCCATTGACTGATCATATATTAAGAATATTTCCCATTGTAAACTAATAGTGAATTCACAGTTGTATAAGTATATTTTCTGTGAAGCACCTTTCCCATTGTAAACTAACAGAGAATTCACAATTCTACAAGCTGATTGTGTGTGCAGAACCTTTCCCATTGCTTTCTAACACTGAATTCATAGTTATATAAGCTGATTGTCTGCAAAGAACATTTCCCATGGTCAAGTAACACAGAATTCATAGTTCCATAACTTCATTGTGTGCGAAGAACATTTCTCATTGACAACTGCTAGAGAATTCATAGTTCTATAAGCTGATTGCATGCCAAGCACATTCCCCATTGCAAACTAACACGGAATTCCTAATTCTATGTGCTGCTTGCCTGCTAAGCATATTTCCTATTGTTAACAAACAGTGAATTCTTAGTTCTAAAACCTGATTGTGTGCTAGAACATTTCCCATTGCAAACTAACACAGAATTCATAGTTCTTTACGCTGATTGTTGGGGGAGAACATTACCCATTGTAAACTAACTGTGAATTCCCAATTCTATGTGCTGATTGTCTGCTAAGCTGATTTCCCTTTGTAAACTAGTAGTGAATTCATAGGTCTGTAAGCAGCTTTTCAGGTAAGAATATTTCCCAATGTCAACTAACAGAGACTTCATACTTCTAAAAGCTGATTGCCTGAAAAATATTTTTCCATTGGAAACTGACAGTGAGTTCCTATTTCTGTATGATGATTGTCTCCTAAGGACATTCCCCATTGAAAACTAACAGTCAATTCATACTTCTATTATCTGCTTGCTATTAAGAACATTTCCCATAGAAACCTAACAGTGAATTTGTAGTTGCATAAGCAGATTTTCTGCTAAGAACATTTCCCATTGTAAGGTAACAGAGAATTTAGAGTTCTATAACCTGATTGATTGCGCAGGACGTTTCCCATTGCAAACTCACTGTGATTTCAGATATCTATAAACTGGATGTCAGCTAGGCACATTTCCCATTGGACACTACCGGAGAATTCACACTTCTATGATCTGATAGTATACTAAGAACATTTCCATAGTAAACTAACAGTGAATTCTTAGGTGATTCAGCTAATTGTCTGCGGGAACATTTCCCGTAGAAAACTAACAGTGAATACATAGTATCATTGGAAGATTTTTAGCTAAGAACATTTCCCATTGTAATCTATCAGAGAATTTGAAGTCCATAACCTGATTGATTGCACAATACATTTCCCATGGAAAACTCATTGTGAATTCCATTTTGTATAAGCTGATTGTCTCCTACGAACATTTCCCATTGTATACTAACAGTGAATTCAAAGTTCCATTGCCTGATCATATACTAAGAATATTTCCCATTGTAAACTAATGCTGAATTCATAGTTGTATAAACAGACTTTCTGTGAAGCACCTTTCCCATTGTAAACTAACAGAGAATACATACTCCTGAATGCTGATTATGTGCTAGAACATTTCCCAATCCTAACTAACACTGAATTCATAGTTATATAAGCTAATTTTCTGCAAAGATCATTTCCCATAGTCAACTAACACAGAAGTCATAGTTCTATAACCTGATTGTGTGCAAAGAACATTTGTCATTGTCAACTTCTAGAGAGTTAATCATTCTATAAGATCATTGCCTCCCCAGCCCATTACCCATTGTCAACTAACAGGGAATTCCTAATTCTATCTGCTGCTTGTCTGCTAAGCATATTTCCTATTGTAAACAAAAAGTGAATTCTTAGTTCTAAAACCTGATTGTCTGCTAGAACATTTCCCAGTGCAATCTAACACAGAATTCATAGTTCTTTACACTGAGTGTCGGCGGGGTACAATACCCGTTATAAAGTAACCGTGAATTCCCAATTGTAAGTGATGATTGTCTGCTAAGCACATTTCCCATTGTAAACTAGTAGTGAATTTATAGGTCTGTCAGCAGATTTTCAGGTAAGAATATTTCCTATTGTCAGCTAACATTGTATTCATAGTTATATAAGGTGATTGTGTGCGATGAACATTTCTCATTGTCAACTACCAGAGAATTCATAGTTCTATAAGTTGATGGCCTGATAAGTATTTTTCACATTGTAAACTGACAGTGAATTCAAAGTTCTTTGGCTGGTCATATACGAAGAACAATCCCCATTGTTAACTAATAGTGAATTCATAGTTCTATAAGCTGGTTGTCTATTAAGAACATTTACCATACAAAACTAACGGTGAACTCATAGTTGCACAAGCAGATTTTCTGCTAAGATTTTTCCCATTATAACCTAACACAGAATTTAGAGTTCTATAACCTGATTGATTGCGAAGACATTTCCCTTTGCAAAGTAACAGCAACTTCAAATATCTATAAAATGAGTGTCAACTATGCACATTTCCCACTGGAAACTACCAGAGAATTCATAGTTCTATGGTCTCATTATCTACTAAGAACAGTTCCCTTGGAAACAAACAGTGAATTCTTAGGTGAATCAGCTGATTGCCTGCTAGACCATTTCCCATTGCAAACTAACACAGAATTCATAGTTCTGTAAGCTGGTTGTGTGTTAAGAACATTTCCTATAGATAGCTAGTTGTGAATTCATAGTTGTATAAGCAGATTTTCTGTTAAGAACATTTCCCATTGTAGTCTAACAGAGAATTCAGAAGTCTATAACCTGATTGATTGTGCAAGACATTTCCCACTGCAAACTAATGGTGAATTCCATATTGTATGAGCTGATTGTCTCCGACAAACATTTCCCATTGTATACTGACAGTGAATTCAAAGTTCCATTGCCTTATCATATACTGCGAATATTTCCCATTGTAAAGTAATGGTGAATTCATAGCCGTATGAGCAAATATTCTGTGAAGCACCTTTTCAATTGAAAATTAACAGAGAATTCACAGTTCTGTAAGCTGATTGTGTGCGAAGAATATTTCCTGTTGCTATAAAACACTGGATGCGTAGTTATATAAGCTGATTGTCTGCAAACAACATTTTCCATAGTCAACTAACAACAGAATTCACAGTTCTATAACATGATTGTGTGCAAAGAACATTTCTCATTGTCAACTGCCAGAGAATTCATAGTTCCGTAAGCTGATTGCCTGCCAAGCACATTCCCCATTGTAAACCTACAGGGAATTCCTAATTTTATGTGCTGCCTGTCTGCAAACCATATTACCTATTGTAAACAAACAGTAAATTCTCAGTTCTAAAACGTGATTGTCTGCTAGAATATTTCCCAGTGCAAACTAACACAGAATTGAAAGTTACGCTGATTGTTGGTGGAGAACATTACCCATTGTAAACTCACAGTGAATTCCCAGTTCTATGTGCTGATTCTCTTCTGAGCACATTTCCCTTTGTAAACTAATAGTGAATTCGTAGGTCTGTAAGCAGATTTTCAGCTAAAAACATTTCCCATTGTCAACTAACAGAGAATTCATAGTTGTATAAGCGGATTGCCTGATGAGTAGTTTTTGATGGTAAACTGACAGTTAATTCCTAATTCTGTTTGGTCATTGTCTGCTAAGCACATTCCCCATTAAAAGTAACAGTGAGATGAGTGAGACTATGTGGCGATTTTTTTCTGTGATTGGGTAATTTCACTGAGAATGATCTGTTCCAGGTTCAACCATTTTTCCTCAAATTTCATTTTGTCATTTTTTCTTACTGCTGTATAGAATTCCATTGTGTAGATATACCACATCTTAGTTATCGATTCTTCTAGTGATGGACATCTGGGTTGGTTCCACTCATCTACAGCACATAACCTGAATCTACCGAAGATACCTTACATACCCAGCAAGCATCTCCTAGACAAGACACTAGGATGGAAGGGGAGGGAGGGGAGGGTATCAAAGGGGTGGGAAACACAAATCTAGACCCAAACGGCAATGGTACCATAATCTTCTGCTTACTAAAAGACAGACCAAATGGCTGATCCTTCACCAGGCCCTTACAGAGAACACCTGAACCACAAGACACTGGAGGGGGTAAGATTAAGACTAACCTTAATCTCCTACATCTTTCCTCCCTCACTTCCCCTTTCCCTGTCTCTCTCTCTCTTATCTCTAACTCTTGTATATTAGTTATCTTTTTCCTCATTTTCTTAGTGGGTACTGACATGTAATACCCAGATCCAGCATGGGGCTATCATCCACAATGAGCTTTTGATCAGAGAGACCTACAAGCTTTCCTAAAAGACAGACAGATTTCTGTCAGAGTACTTGATGACCCACCAAAGGTTAGTGGTAAGACCCTACTGCTGAAGATACCTTATGTGATGGACATGCAAATTAGAATGGCATGGCTGGAAGTTGGAAGAGAGTCAGTCCCCAGACAGTCAGCGCGTCTAGTGCCAGAAGGTGCTACATGGGTGACTGGGGGAAATTGACCAATATCTATCGAAGCAATGCATGGTCTAACCTACTTAGCAGCAAATAACTTGTTGTGGTGCCCACACAAGTGCAGTGGTGGCACACAGCCATGGTGGGGAACCAACTGTTCTCAATTTGGCTAACTGATCCCCTCACTGGTATGGGACCCATAGCTGGAGCTGGGAAACAAGTCAGAACCATATCCAAATGTAAACCCACTCTCCAATATAAGCTACCATCAATTGTGGGCTACAAGAGGGCCTACACCTATTAAATTCTCTATAAAAAAAAAGTAAGGGTTATCTCTTTTGTCCTGGTGCTAACTTACTCTCCGTTGGAGAATCTGCTTCTCTTTTTCAGATAGATGTAGATCCTAAGGAGAGAGCCACCCCATCATACCTCCAAAGGGCCCTGGCTGAAACTAAGAAAAATTGGAGAAACAAGCAAGGGGGCTGTTTTCCTGATGAACCAGATACCAGCACAAGGGGGAAGGAGATCAACACAGAGAAAAATCAACTCCTACCAAATCAGAGAGCCAGAGCCTCAGACGCCCCCAACACCTCATCACTGAAGCAGACCAAAAATGAACCTAGCATGGCTCAGGGAAATTTTGTGGAAGAGAGGGCGGAAAGAATGTCAGAGTCACATGTTGGGTCATGATCTACAGAGATATTTAGCTTACCCATAACTGTGGGCTAACTCCACAATGCATGACCCGTATACCTCAACAAGGAGGGGGCAAGGGGAGGGGGTAGGTCACGGATGAGCCTAATAATGGTACCAAACTGACTGTATTTGCTGAATACAGAACTGACTAATAAAAACAACAACAACAACAAAACTAATTAATAAAGAAAAAAAATTAAAAAAATAAAAAGTAAATTTCATTAAAAAAAAGAGTAACAGTGAATTCATACCCCTATAAGCTGGTTGTCTCTTAACGTCATTTTCCATAGAAAAATAACAGTGAATTCATAGTTTTATAAGCAGATTTTGTCCTAAGAACATTTCCAATTGTAAGGTAACAGAGAATTCAGAATTCTATAACCTGATTGATTATGCAGGACATTTCCCATAGCAAACTAACAGTGAATTCCAGATTGTATGAGCTGATTGTCTGCTATGAACATTTCCCATTGTATACTAACAGTGAATTCAAAGTCCCATTGCCTGATCATATACTGACAATATTTCCCATTGGAAACTAATGGTGAGTTCATAGTTGTGTAAGAAGATTTTCTGCGAAGCACCTTTCCCATTGTAACAAACAGAGAATTCTAGTTGTAAATGCTGACTGTGTGCTAGAACATTTCCCATTGCTAAGTAACACTGAGTTGGTAGTTGTATAAGCTGATTGTCTGCAAAGACCATTTCCCATTGTCAACTAACACAGGATTCATGGTTCTGTAAGCTGATTGTGTGCGAAGAACATTTCTCATTGTCAACTGCCAGTGAATTTATAGTTCTATAAGCTGATTACCTGCCAAGCACATTTCCCAATGTAAAGTACCAGTGAGTTCAATGTTCCATAGGCTGATCATATATTAAGAATATCCCCCATTGATAACTAACAGTGAATTCATAGTTCTAAGAGCTAGTTGTCTATTAAGAACATTTCCCATAGAAAACTAATGGTGAATTAGTAGTTGTATAAGCAGATTTTTGGCTAAGAACATTTCCCATTGTAAGGTAACAGAGAATTTACAGTTCTATAACCTCATTGATTGTGCAGGGCATTTCCCATTGCAAACTAACAGCAATTTCAAATATCTATAAACTGAGTGTCAACTAAGCACATTTCTGTTGGAAAGTACCAGAGAATTCACAGTTATATGATCTGATTGTCTACCAAGATCATTTCCATTGTAAACTAACAGCAAATTCTTAGGTGAATCAGCTGATTGTCTGCTAGAAAATTTCCCATAGGAAACTGAAGGTGAATTCATAGATGTATAAGTAGATTTTGTGCTAAGTATATTTCTCATGGTAATCTGACAGAGAATTCAGAAGTCAAGAACCTGATTGATTGTCAAAACATTTCCCATTGCAAACTAAGTGTGAATTCCATTTTGTATAAGCTGATTGTGTCCTATGAACATTTCCCATTTTATACTAACAGTGAATTCAAAGTTCCATTGCCTGATCATATACTAAGAATATTTCCAATTGTAAACTAATGCTGAATTCATAGTTGCACAAACAGATTTTCTGCAAAGCACCTTTCCCATTGTAAACTAACAGAGAATTCATAGTCCTAAATGCTGATTGTGTGTGAAGATCATTTCCCATTGCTAACTAACACTGAAATCTTTGTCATATAAGCTGCTTGTCTGCAAAGAATATTTCCCATTGTCAACTAACACGGAATCCATAGTTCTATAACTTGATTGTGTGTGAAGAACATTTGTCATTATCAACTGCTAGAGAATTCATAGTTCTATAAGCTGATTGTCTGCCAAGCATATTTCCCATTGTAAACGAACAGAGAATTAATAATTATATGTGATGCTTGTCTGCTAAGAATATTTCCTATTTTAAACAAACAGTGAATTCTTAGTTGTAAAACATGACTGTCTGCTAGAACATCTCCCACTGCAAACTAACACAGAATTCATAGTTCTTTATGCTGATTGTAGGCGGAGAACATTACCCATTGTAAACTAACAGTGAATTCCCAATTCTATGTGCTCATTGTCTGCTAAAGCAATTTCCCTTTGTAAACTAATACTGAATTCATAGGTCTGTAAGCAGATTTTCAGGTAAGAACATTTACAACTGCCCACTAACAGAGAATTCATAGTTGTATAAGCTAATTGTGTGTGAAGAATATTTCTCATTGACAATTAACAGAGAATTCATTGTTCTATAAGGTCATTGCCTGGTAAGTATTTTTCCCGTGGTAAAATGACAGTGAATTCCTAATTCTGTATGGTGTTTGTCTGCTGAGCACATTGCCCATGGAAAAGTTACAGTGAATTCATAGTTTTATCAGCTGGTTGGCTATTAAGAATATTTCCCTGAGAAAACAAACTGTGAATTCATAGTTGTATAAGAAGATTTTCTCCTAAGAACATTTCCCATTGTAAGGCAACAGAAAATTTAGAGTTCTATAACCTGATTGATTGCACAGGACATTTCCCATTGCAAAATAAGAGTGATTACAAATATCTAAAAACTGAGTGTCAACAAAGCACATTTCCCATTGGAAACTACCAGAGAATTCATAGTTCTATGATCTGATTGGCTACTAAGACAATTTACATTGTAAACTACAGTGAATTCTTAGGTGAATCACTTGATTGTCTGCTACAACATTTCCCATTGCAAACTAACACAGAATTCCTACTTCTATAAGCTAGTTGTCTATTAGAGAATATTTCCCATAGAAAATTAAAGGTGAATTCATAGTTGTATAAGCAGATTTACTTCTAAGAACATTTCCCATTGTAGTCTAACAGAAAATTCCAAAGTTTATCCCTGACTGATTGTACAAGAATTTTCCCATTGCAAACTAAGAGTGAATTCCATTTTGTAAAAGCTGATTGTCTCCTACAAACATTTCCCATTGTATACTAACAGTGAATTCAAAGTTCCATTGCCTGGTCATATGCTAATAATATTTTCCATTGTAAACTAATGGTGAATTCATAGTTTTATAAACAGATTTTCAGCGAAGCAACTTTCCCATTGTAAACTAACAGAGAATTCATAGTCCTAAACGCTGATTGTGTGCTAGAACATTTTCCACTGCTAACTAACACTGAATTTGTAGTAGTATAAGCTGATTGTCTGCAAAGAACATTTCTCATTGTCAACTGCCAAAGAATTCATAGTTCTATAAGCTGATTGCCTGGCAAGCACATTTCCCATTGTATAGTAACAGTGGATTCAAAGTTCTATTGGCTGATCATATAAAACGAACATTCCCCATTGTTAAGTAACAGTGAATTCATAGTTCTATAACCTGGTTGTCTATTAAGAACATTCCCCATAGAAAACTAATGGTGAATTCACAGTTGCATAAGCAGACTTTCTGCTAAGAATATTTCCTATTGTAAGGTAACAGAGAATTCAGAGTGCTATAACCTGATTGATTGTGAAGGTTCCCATTGCAAACTAACACTGAATTCCATATTGTATAACCTGATTGTCTCCAATGAACATTTTCCATTGTATATTAACACTGAATTCAAAGTTCTATTGCCTGATCATATACTAAGAATATTTCCCATTGTAAACTGATGGTGAGTTCATACTTGTATAAGCAGGTTTTCTGCAATGCAGCTTTCCCATTGTAAACTGACAGAGTATTCATTGTCCTAAATGCTGATTGTGTCCTAGAACATTTCCCAGTGCTAACTAATATTGAATTCGTAGTTGTATAAGCTGATTGTGTGCAAAGAACATTTCGCATTGTCAACTAATACAGAGTTCATAGTTTTGTGAGCTGTTTGTGTGTGAAGAACATTTCCCATTTTCTACTGCCAAAGAATTCATAGTTCTATAAGCTGATTTCCTGCCAAGCACATTTCCCATTGTAAAGTCACAGTGAATTGAAAGTTCTATTGACTGATCATATACTAAGAACATTCCCCATTCTTAACTAACAGTGGATTCACAGTTCTATAAGCTGGTTGTCTATTAAGAACATTTACCATACAAAAGTAACAGTGTATTGATAGTTGTATAAGCAGATTTTCTGCTAAGATTATTTCCCATTGTAATGTAACAGAGAATTCAGAGTCTATAATCTGATTGATTACGCAGGACATTTCCCATTGCACGCTAACAGTGATTTCAAATACCTATAAACTGACTGTCAACTAAGAACATTTCCCAATGGAAACTACCAGAGAATTCATAGTTCTATGATCTGATTGTCCACTGAGAAAATGTTCTAATAGACTTCCAGCTTATAGAACTATGAATTCACTGTCACTTACCAATGGGGATTGTTCTTAGCATATGATCAGCCAATAGAACGTTGAATTCACTCACTGTTACCTTACAATGGGAAATGTGCTTGGCAGTCAATCAGCCAATAGAACTTTTAATTCACTGTTACAATAAAAAGGGAAATGTGCATGGCCCACAATCACCTTACAGAACTATGGATTATGTGTTACTTGACAATGAGAAATGTTCCTCACACACAATCAGCTTACAGAACGATGAATCGTGTGTTGGTTGACAATGGGAAAAGTTCCAGCAGACAATCAGCTGATTCACCTATGAATTACCTGTTAGTTTATAATGGACATGTACTTAGTACACAATCAGATCATAGAACTATGAATTCTCTGGTAGTTTCCAATGGGAAATGTGCTACCTTGACACTCAGTTTACAGATATTTGAAATCGCTGTTAGTTTGCAATGGGAAATGTCTGCACAATGAATCAGGTTATAAAACACTAAGGTCTCTCTTACCTTACAATGGGAAATGTTCTTAGTAGAAAATCTGCCTATATAACTATGAATTCAATGTTAGTTTTCTATGGGAAATGTTCTTAATAGACATCCAGCTTATAGAACTACGAATTCACTGTTAGTTAACAATGGGGAATGTTCTTAGTATATGGTCAGCCAATAGAACTTTGAATACACTGTTACTTTACACGGGAAATGTGCTTGGCAGGCAATGAGCCAATAGAACTTTGAATTCACTGTTAATCTGAAAAGGTAAATGTGGTTGGCACACAATTGGCTTATAGAACGATGAATTATGTGTTAGTTGACAATGAGAAATGTTCTTTACACACAATCAGCTTACAGAGCTATGAATCCTGTGTTTAGATGACAATGGGAAAGGTTACAGCAGACAATCAGCTGCTTCACCTCAGATTTAACTGTTAATTTACAATGGAAATGTTCTTAGTTGACAATCAGGTCATGGAAGTATGAATTCTCTGGTAGTTTCCAAAGGGAAATGTGCTTAAGTGACACTCAGTTTACAGATAATTGAAATCGCTGTTAGTTTGCAGTGGGAAATGTCTGCACAACCAATCAAGTTATACAGCTCTAAATTCTCTGTTACCTTAAAATGGAAAATGTTATTTGCAGAAAACCTGCTTATACAACTATGAATTCAACATTAGTTTTCTATGGGAAATGTTCTTAGTAGACATCCAGCTTATAGAACTACGAATTCACTGTTAGTTAACAATGGGGAATGTTCTAAGCATATAATCAGCAAATAGAACTTTGAATTCTATGTTACTTTACAATGGGAAATGAGCTTGGCAGGCAGTCATCCAATAGAACATAGAATTCACTGTGATTTTAAAAATGGAAATGTGCTTGGCACACAATCAGCTTACAGAAAGATGAATTATGTGTTAGTTGACAATGAGAAATGTTCTTTGCACACAATCAGCTTAGAGAACGATGAATCCTGTGTTAGTTGACAATGGGAAATGTTCCAGGAGACAATCAGCTGATTCACCTAAGAATTAACTGTTAGTTCACAATGGAAGTGTTCTTACTAGACAATCAGATCATAGAACTACGAATTCTCTGGTAGTTTCCAATGGGAAATGTGCTTAGTTGACACTCAGTTTATAGTTATTTGAAATCGCTGTTAGTTTGCAATGGGAAATGTCCTGCACAATCAATCACGTTATACAACTCCAAATTCTCTGTTACCTTACAATCAGAAATTGTTTTTAGCAGAAAATCTGCTTATACAACTATGAATTCAATGTTAGTTTTCTGTGGAAAATGTTCTTAATAGACATCCAGCTTATAGAATTACGAATTCACTGTAGTAGCAATTGGGAAGGTTCTTAGGATATGATCAGCCAATAGAACTTTGAATTCCGTGTTACTTTACAATGGGAAATGTGCTTGGCAGGCAAGCAGATTATATAACTATGAATTCTGTGGCAGTGACAATGAGATATGTTCTTCGCAAACAATCAGCTTTCAGAACTATGAATTCTGTGTTAGTTGACAATGGGAAATGTTCTTTGCGGACAATCAGCTTACAGAACTATGAATTCTATATTAGTTAGCAATGGGAACTGCTCTAGCACACAATCAGCATTTAGGACTAATAATTGTCTGTTGGTTCACAGTGGCAAAGGTGCTTCACAGATAATCTGCTTATACCACTATGAATTCACCGTTAGTTTTCTATCAGAAATGTTCTCTAATAGAGAACCAGCTTATACAACTATGAATTCACTGTTATTTTCTAAGGGTAATGTGCTTATATGACAATCACCATACAGAATTAAGAATTTACTGTCAGTTTACAATGGGAAAAATACTTCCCAGGCAATCAGTTCTATAAGAACTATGAATTGCCTGGTAGTTGAACAATGAGAAAGGTTTTTCGCTCACAATCAGATTATACAACTAGGAATTCTCTATTAGTTGACAATGGGAAATGTTCTTAGCTGAAAACCTGCTTAAAGACCTACGAATTCACTATTAGTTTCCAATGGGAAATGTGCTTAGCAGACAATCAACACATAGAATAGGGAATTCCCTGTCAGTTTACAATGGGTAATGTTCTCCGTGGAAAATCAGAATGAAGAAGTATGAGTTCTGTGTTAGTTTGCATTGGAGATGTTCTAGCAGACAATCAAGTTTTAGAACTAACTATTCAGTGTTTGTTTGCAATAGGAAATATGCTTAGCAGACAAGAAGCATATAGAATTAGGAGTTCCCAGTTACTTTACAATGGGAAATGCACTTGGCAGGCAATCAGCTTATAGAACTATGAACTCTCTGGCAGGAGGCAATGAGAAATATTCTTCACACACAAACAGCTTACAAAACTATCAGTCCTGTGTCAGTGGACAATGGGAAATTTTCTTTGCAGACAATCAGCTTATACAACTACGAATTCAGTGTTAGTTAGCAATGGGCAATGTTCTAGCACACAATCAGCAATTAAGACTATGAATTCTCTGCTTGTTCACAATGGGAAAGGTGCTTCGCAGATAATCTCCTTATACAACTACGAATTCACCATTATTTCACAATGGAAAATATTCTTAGAATATGATCAGGCAATGGAACTTTGAATTCACTCTTGGTATACAGTTGGAAATGTTCGTAGGAGACAATCATCAAATACAGTATGGAAGTCACTGTTAGTTTGCAATGGGAAATGTTTTGCACAATCCATCAGGTTATAGAGTTCTGAATTCTCTGTTAGCTTACAATGGGAAATGTTCTTAGCACAAAATCTGCTTATACAACTATGAATTGACGGTGAGTTTTCTATGTCAAATGTTCTTATTACACAACCAGCTTAGAGAACTATGAATTCTGTGTTTGTTTGCAATGGGAAATGTTCTAGCAGACAATCAGCAGATTCACGTAAGAATTCACTGATAGTTTACAATGGAAATGTTCTTAGAAGACAATCAGATCATAGAACTATGAATTCTCTGGTAGTTTCCAGTGGGAAATGTGCTTACTTGACACTCAGTTTACAGATATTTGAAATCGCTGTTAGTTTGCAATGGGAAATGTCTGTGCAATCAATCACATTACATAACATTAAGTTCTCTCTTACCTTACAATGGGAAATGTTCTTAGCAGAAAATCTGTCTATGCAAATATGAATTCAACGTTAGTTTTCTGTGGGAAATGTTCTTAATAGACATCCAGCTTACAGGATTATGAATTCACTGTTACTTAACAATGGGGAATATTCGTAGTATATGATCAGCCAATAGAACTTTGAGTACACAGTTACTTTACAATGGGAAATGTGCTTGGCAGGCAATCAGCCAATAGAACTTTTAATTCACTGTTACTCTGAAAAGGGAAATGTGCTTGGCACTTAGTCAGCTTACATAATGATGAATTATGTGTTAGTTGACAATGAGAAATGTTATTCACACACTATCAGCTTAGAGAACTGTGAACCCTGAGTTAATTGACAATGGGAAATGTTCCAAGAGACAATCAGCTGATTCACCTAAGAATTAAATGTTAGTTTACAATGAAAATGTTCTTAGTAGACAATCAGATCATAGAACTATGAATTCTCTGGTAGTTTCCAATGGGAAATGTGCTTAGTTGACACTCAGTTTATAGATATTTTAAATCACTGTTAGTTTGCAATGGGAAATGTCCTGCACAATCGGTGAGATTATACAACTCTAAATTCTCTGTTACATTACTATGGGAAACGTTCTTAGCAAAAAATCTGCTTATACAGCTATGAATTCAATGTTCATGTTCTGTGGGAAATGTTCTTAATAGACATCCAGCTTATAGAATTACGAATTCACTGTTAGTTAGCAATTGGGAAGGTTCTTAGGATATGATCAGCCAATAGAACTTTGAATTCCATGTTACTTTACAATGGGAAGTGTGCTTGGCAGGCAATCAGCTTATAGAAGTATGAATTCTCTGACAGTTGACAATGAGAAATGTTCTTTGCACACAATCAGCTTACACAACTATGAATTCTGTGTTACTTGACAGTGGGGAAATATTCTTCGCAGACAATCAGCATACACAACTATGAATTCTGTGTTAGTTAGCAATGGGAACTGTTATAGCACACAATCAGCGTTTAGCACTATGAATTGTCTGTTGGTTTACAACAGGAAAGGTGCTTCACAGGAAATCTGCTTATACAACTATGAATTCACCATTAGTTTTCTATCAGAAATGTTGTCTAATAGACAACCAGCTCATAGAACTATGAATTCACTGTTATTTTCAAAGGGGAATGTGCTTAGCAGACAATCACCATACAGAATAAGAAATTCACTGTCAGTTTACAGTGGGAAAAATACTTATTAGGCAATCAGTTCTATAAGAACTCTGAATTTTCTGGTAGTTGACATTGAGAAATCTTCTTCGCACACAATCAGCTTATACAACTAGGAATTCTCTGCTGGTTGACAATGGGAAATGTTCTTAGCAGAAAATCTGCTTATAGACCTAGGAGTCCACTATTAGTTTACAATGGGAAATGTGCTTAGCAGACAATCAGCACATAGAATTGGGAATTCACTATTAGTTTAAAATAGGTAATGTTCTCCGTGAACAATCTGCATAAAGAACTATGAATTCTGTGTTAGTTTGTACTGGGAAATGTTATACCAGACATACAGGTTTTAGAAATAAGACTTCACTGCTTGTGTACAATAGGAAATATGCTTAGAAGACAAGCAGCATATAGAATTAGGAGTTCCCTGATACTTTTCAATGGGAAATGCGCTTGGCAGCCAATCAGCCTATAGAACTATAAATTCTCTGGCAGTTGACAATGAGAAATATTCTTAGCACAGAATCAGCTTACAAAACTATGAATTCTGTGTTAGTTGACAATGAGAAATATTCCAGCACACAATCAGCTGAATCACCTAAGAAATAACCATTATTTACAATGGAAATGTTCTTAATAGACAATCAGATCATAGAACTATGAATTATCTGGTAGTTTCCAATGGGAAATGTACTTACTTGACACTCAGTTTATAGATATTTAAAACCAATGTTAGTTTGCAAGGGGAAATGTTCTGTGCAATCAATCAGGTTACAAACTCTCAATTCTCTGTTACCTTACACTTGGAAATGTTCTTAGCAAAAAATCTGCTTAAAAAGCTATGAATTCAATGTTAATGTTCTATGGGAAACATTCTTAAGAGACATCCAGCTTATAGAACTGCGAATTCACTGTTAGTTAACAATGGGTAATGTACTTAGGATATGATCAGCCAATAGAACTTTGAATTTCCTGTTACTTTACAATGGGAAATGTGCTTGGCAGGCAGTCTGCTTATAGAACTATGAATTCTCTAGCAGCTGACAATGAGAAATATTCTTCGCACACAATCAGCTTACAGAACTATGAATTGTGTGTTAGTTGATGATGGGAAATGTTCTTTGCAGACAATCAGCTTATACAACTACGAATTCAGTGTTAGTTAGCAATGGAAAATGTTCTAGCACACAATCAGCATTTAGGACTATGAATTCCCTGTTAGTTTACAATGGGAAAGATGCTTCACAGAAAATCTGCTTATACAGCTATGAATTCACCATTAGTTTTCCATCGGAAATGATCTCTAATGGACAACCAGCTTATAGAACTGAAAATTCACTGTTCCTTTTCAATGGGGAATGTGCTTAGATGACAATCACCATACAGATTTAGGAATTCACTGTCAGTTTACAATGGGAAAAGTACTTTTCAGGCAATCAGTTCTATAAGAACTGTGAATTCTCTGGTAGTTGACAATGAGTAAGGTTTATTGCACAAAATCAGCTTATACAACTAGGAATTCTCTGTCAGTTGACAAAGAGAACTGTTTGTATGTGAAAATCTTCTTACAGACCTATGAATTCACTAATAGCTTACAATGGGAAATGTGCTTAGCAGACAATCAGCACATAGAATTGGGAATTCACTGTTAGTTTACAATGGGTAATGTTCTCCATGGACAATCCACATAAAGATCTATGAATTCTGTGTTAGTTTGCACTGGTAAATGTTCTAGCAGACAATCAGGCTTTAGAACTAAGAATTCACTGTTTATTTACAATAGGAAATATCTTTAGCAGGCAAGCAGCACATAGAATTAGAAATTCCCTGTTACTTTACAATGGGAAATGCACTTGGCAGGCAATCACCTTATAGAACTATGAATTATCTAGCAGTTGACTATGAGAAATGTTCTTCCCACACAATCAGGTTATAGAACTATGAATTCTGTGTTAGTTGACAATGGGAAATGTTCTTTGCAGACAATAAGCTTACACAACTACGAATTCAGTGTTAGTTAGCAATGGGAAATGTTGTAGCACACAATCAGCACTTAGGACTATGAATTCTCTGTTAGTTTACAATGGGAAAGGTGCTTTGCAGAAAATTGGCTTATACAACTATGAATATACCATTACTTTACAATGGGAAATATTCTTAATATATGATCAGACAATGGAACTTTTAATTCACTGTTAGTATACAATGGGAAATGTTCGCAGGAGACAATCAGCTCATACAATATGGAATTCACCATTAGTTTGCAAAGCAATCAATCTAGTTGTAGACTTCTGAACTCTCTGTTAGCTTGCAAGGGGAAATGATCTTAGCAGAAAACCTGCTTAAACAAATATGAATTGACGGTTAGTTTTCTATGGCAAATGTTCTTATTACACAACCAGCTTAGAGAACTATGAATTCTGTGTTTTTTTGCAATGGGAAATGTTCTAGCAGACAATCAGCATATTCACGTAAGAATTCACTGATAGTTTACAATGGAAATGTTCTTAGTAGACAACCAGAATATAGAACTATGAATTCTCTGGTTGTTTCTAATGGGAAATGATCTTAGTTGACACTCAGTTTACAGGTATTTGAAATCACTGTTAGTTTGCAAAGGGAAATGTCTCTGCAACCAATCAAGTTATAGAACTCTAAATTCTCTCTCACCTTACAATGGCAAATGTTCTTAGCAGAAAATGTGCTTATGCAACTATGAATTCAATGTTAGTTTTCTGTCAGAACTCTTCTTAATAGACATCCAGCTTATGGAACTACTAACTCACTGTAAGTTCACCATGGGGAATGTTCTTAGTATATGTTCAGCCAATAGAACAATGGGAAAGGTGCTTCACAGAAAATCTGCTTATACAGCCATGAATTCACCGTTAGTTTTCTATGGGAAATTTTCCCTAATAGACAACCAGCTTATAGAACTATGAATTCACTGTTACTTTTCAATGGGGAATGTGCTTTGTAGACAATCACCATACAGAATTTGGAATTCACTGTCAGTTTACAATGGGAAAAAAACTTATGAGGCAATAAGTTCTGTAAGAACTATGAATTTGCTGACACTTGACAAAGAGAAATGTTCCCTGCACACAATGAACTGATACAACTAGGAATTCTCTGTTAGTTGACAATGGGAACTGTTCTTAGCTGAAAATCTGCTTACAGACCTAAAAATTAACTCTTCGTTTTCAATTGGAAATGTACTTAGCAGACAATCAGCACATTGAATTGGTAATTCACTGTTAGTTTACAATGGGCAATGTTCTCTGTGGACAATCTGTGTAAAGAACTATGAATTCTGTGTTAGTTTGCACTGAGAAATATTCTAGCAGACAATCAGGTTTTAGAACTAAGAATTCACTGTTTCCTTACAATAGGAAATATGCTTAGCAGGCAAGCAGCACATAGAATTTGGAATTCCCTGTTACTTTACAATGGGAAATGTGCTTGGGTGGCAATGAGCTTATAGAACTATGGATTCTCTAGCAGTTGACAATGAGAAATGTTCTCATACAATCAGGTTATAGAACTATGAATTCTGTGTTAGTTGACTGTGGCAAATGTTCTTTGTAGACAAATCAGCTTACAGAACTATGAATACTCTGTTAGTTGACAATTGGAAATGTTCTTTGCACACAAACAGCTTATACAACTGTGAATTCAGTGTTAGCAATGGTTTGAAATGTTTAATGTTCTGAACAGACAATCAGCTTGTAGAACTTTCAATTCACTGTTAGTATACAATGGGAATCATCCCCAATACACAGTCATGTTACAGAATGATGAATTCACAGTTTGTTTGCAATGGCATATATTCTTCGTAGACAATAATCTTATTCAACATTGAATTCCCAGTTAGTTCCCAGTGGGAAACGTTGTTAGAAGACCAAGAACTTTTAGGACAGTCAATTCCCATTAGTTGGTAATAGAAAATGTTCTTAGTACAGAAGGAGTTATGGAACATTGAATTCAGTGATGTTTTACAATGGGAATCGCTCACAATACACAGCCACGAGACAGAACGTGGATTTCACAGTTTGTTTGCAATGGCAAACATTTTTCGTTAACAATCAGCTTATAAAGCATTGAATTCCCTGTTAGTTGACAGTGAGAAACATGGTTAGAAGACAAAGAACTTTTACATTGAACTCCCTTTAGTTTATAATGGGAAATGTTCTTAGGACACGAGGAGTTATTGATGTTGAATTCACTGTTAGTTCACAATGGGAATCATTTGCAATACACAGTCCTGATACAGAACTTTGAATTTTCAGTTTTTTGCAATGGCAAATCTTTTTCAAAGACAGTCAGCTGATAGAACATTGAATTCTCTGTTCGTTTACAGTTGGAAACTTTATTAGAAGAAAAGAGATTTTAGAAGATTGCATTCCTTTTAGTTTACAATGGCAAATGTTCTTAGTACACAAGGAGTTACAGAACTTTGAATTCACTGTTATTTTAAGAACAGGAATCATTCGCAATACACAGTCACGTTACAAAAGTTTGAATTCACACTTAGTTTGCAATAGCAAGTGTTCTTCGTAGACAATCAGCTTAGAGAACATTGAATTCCCAGTTTGTTTAGAGAGCAGAAAGGTTGTTAGAAGACAAAGAGCTTTTAGCTCATTGAATTCCCTTTAGTCACAATGTGGAATGTTGTTATTACACAAGGAGCTTATGGATCATTCAATTCACTGTTAATTTTCAAAAGGAAACGTTCAACGTACACAGTCCCCTTACAAAAGTTTGCAATCCCTCTATGTTTAAAATGAAAATTGTTCTTAATAGAGCCTCAGATTATAGGGCATTGAAATCCCTGTTGGTTTAAAATGTTTAATGATCTGAGAAGACAATCAGGTTGTAGAACTTTGAATTCACTCTTACTTTACAACAGAATCATTTCCAAAACACAATCATGTTACAGAACTTTGAATTCACAGTTTGTCTGCAATGACAAATGTTCTTCGTAGACAATCAGCTTATAAAACATTGAATTCCCAGTTAGTGAACAGTGGGAAAAGTTGTTAGAACACCAAGAACTTTTAGGATTGAATTCACTTTAGTTAATCATAGGAAACGTTCTTAGCAGTTATGGAACGTTGATTTCAGTGATGGTTTACAATGGGAATCCCTCACAATACAAAGCCAAGTAAGAGAACATGGAATTCAGTTTGTTTGCAATGGCAAACATTCTTCATAGATAATCAGCTTATAGAACATTGAATTCCCTGTTAGTTGACAGTGGGAAACATTGCTAGAAGAGAAAGAATTTTCACAACATTGAATTCGTTTTAGTTAATAATAGGAAACTTGTACTAAGAGCGTTTCCCATTGTAAACTAAAAGGAATACAAATTTCTAAAATTTCTTTCTTTTCTAACAACGTTTTCCACTGCCAACTAACAGGCAATACAATGTTCTACAAGTTGACTGTCTACGAAGATTTGCCATTGCAAACAAACTGAGAATTCAAAGTTCTGTAACATGACTTTGTTTTGCCAATGATTCCCATTGTAAACTAACAGTAAATTCAACGTCTATGACTCTTTGTGTCATAAGAACATTTCCCATTATAAAGTAAACTGAATTCAATGTTGTAAATGTTCTTTGTCTTCTAACAACGTTTCCCACTGTGAACTAAGCAGGAATTCAATGTTGTATAAGCTGATTGTATAAGGAGAACATTGGCCATGGCAAACAAACTGTGAATTCAACGTTCTGCTATGTGGCTGTGTATTGTTCGTGATTCCCATTGTAAATCATAACTGAATTTAACATACTATAACTCCTTGTGCCCTTATACATTACCCAGTATAAACTAAAGGCAATTCAATGTTCTACAAGTTCTTTGTCTTCTAACAACGTTTCCCACTGCTCAGATCATTAAACAATTTAAACCAACAGGGATTTCAATGCCCTGTCTAGTCAGAACAATTTTCATTGTAAACATAGAGGGAATGCAAATTTTTGTAAGGGGATTGTGTACATTGAACATTTCCCATTGAAAACTAACAGTGAATTAAATGATCTATAAGCTCCTTGTGTAATAACAACACATTGTATTGTAAACTAAAGGGAATTCAATGTTCGAAAAGCTCAGCCGGGCGTGGTGGCGCACGCCTTTAATCCCAGCACTCGGGAGGCAGAGGTAGGAGGATGGCTGAGAGTTCGAGGCCACCTTGAGACTACAGAGTGAATTCCAGGTCAGCCTGAGCTAGAGTGAGACCCTACCTCGAAAAACCAAAAAAAAAAAAAAAAAAAAAAAAAAAGCTCTTTGTCTTCTTACAACGTTTCCGCTCTCTAAACAAACAGGGAATTCAATGTTGCCTAAGCTGACTGTCAACGAAGGACATTGCCATTGGAAACAAACTGTGAATTCAGAGTTCTGTAACGTGAGTGTGTATTGCGACTGATTCCCATTGTTAAACTAACTGAATTCAAAGTTCTATAATTCCTTTTGTGCTAAGATCGTTTCCCATTGTAAATTAAAAGGAATGCAATGTTCTAAAATGTCTTTCTAGTCTAACAACGTTTCCAAATGTCAACTAAGAGGCAACTCAATGCTCTGTAAGCTGACTGTCTATGAAGAACATTGCCATTGCAAACAAACTGTGAAATCCAAGTTCTCTAACCAGATTGTGTTTTGCATATGATTCCATTGTAAACTAACAGTGAATTCAAAGTTTTATAACTACTTGTGTACTAAGAACATTTCCCACAGTAAACTGAAATTAATGCAAAGTTCTAAAATCTCTTTCTCTTGTAACAATGTTTCCCACTGTCAACTAACAGGGAATTCAATGTTCTATAACTTGACTGTCTACAAAGAAGTTTTACCATTGGAAACAAACTGAGAATTCAAAGTTGTGTAACATGACTGTGTATTGTGAATGATTCCTGTTGTAAACTAACAGCAAATTCAAGGTCTGTAATTTCTTCTGTCCCATGAACTTTTCCCATTATAAACAAAAGGGAGTTCAATGTTGTAAAAGTTCTTTGTCTTCTAAAAACGTTTCCCACTGTAAACTAACAGGGGATTCAATGTTGTATAAGCTGATTGTCTATGAAGAACATTGCCATTGCAAATAAACTGTGAATTCAAAGTTCTCTAACATGATTGTGTTTTGCGAAGGATTCCGTTGTAAACTAAATATGTATTCAAAGTTTTATAACTACTTCTGTACTAAGAACATTTCCCCTTGTAAACTAAAGGGAATTCAATGTTCTACAAGTTCTTTATCTTCTCAGAATGTTTTCCACTGTAAACTACCAGGGAATTCAATGTTCTGTTAGCTGACTGTCTACGAAGAACATTTCGCATTGCAAACAAACTGTGAATTCAAAGTTCTGTGACATGATTGTGTATTGTGAACGATTCCCATTGTAAACTTAACAGTGAATTCAAAGTTCTACAAGGTGATTGTCTGATCAGAACATAAAACATTTGAAACCAACAGGGATTTCAATGCTCTGTAAGCTGATGGTCTAGTAAGAACAATTTTCATTGTAAACATACAGGGAATGCAAACTTTTCTAAGGGGATTGTGTACTTTGAACATTTCCCATTGAAAACAAACAGTGAATTGAAAGATTAAAAGCTCCTTGTGTAATAGCAACCCTTGTCATTGTAAACTAAAGGGAATTCAATGCTCTAAAAGCTCTTTGTCTTCTAACAAAGTTCCCACTCTCTAAACAAACAAGGAATTCAATGTTCTCTAAGCTGACTGTCTATGCAGAACACTTGCTATTGTAATCTAACTGGGAATTCAAAGTTCTGTAACATGATTGTGTTTTGTGAATGATTCCATTGTATACTAACAGTGAATTCAAGGTTCTATTACTCCTTCTGTACTAAGAACGTTTCCCATTGTAAACTATAAAGAATGCAATGTTCTAAGATCTCTTTGTCTTCTACCAACGTTTCCCACTGTCAACTAACAGGAAATTCAATGTTCCATATGCTGACTGTCTAAGAAGAACGTTTGCCATTGCAAACAAACTGTGAATTCAAAGTTCTGTAACTTGAGTGTGTATTGTCAATGATTGACACTGTAAACTAACAATGTATTCAACATTCTATAAGTCCCTGTGTCCTAAGAACGTTTCCCATTATAAACTAGAGGAAATTCAATGTTCTACACATTCTTTTTCTTCTCAGGATGTTTGCCACTGTAAACTGTCAGGGAATTCAATGTTCTGTAAGCTGACTGTCTATGAAGAACATTTTGCATTGCAAAGAAACTGAATTCAAAGTTTGGTTACAGGATTGTGTATTGTGAATGATTCGCATTGTAAACTAACAGTGAAGTCAAAATTCTACAAGCTGATTGTCTTCTCAGAACATTAAACATTTTAAACCAACAGGGATTTCAATGCCTTATAAGCTGCTGGTCTAATAAGAACAATTTTCATTGTAAACATATAGGGAATGCCATCTTTCATAAGGGGATTGTGTACATTGAACGTTTTCCATTGAAAACTAACAGTGAATTGAAAGATCTATTAGCTCCTTGTGTAACAACAATATTTCACATTGTAAACTAAAGGGAATTCAATGTTCTAGAAGCTCTTTGTCTTCTAACAACGTTTCCACTCTCTAAGCAACCAGGGAATTCAATGTTCTCTAAGCTGACTGTCTACGAAGAACAAGTGTTCTTGCAAACTAACTGGGAATTCAAAGATCCATGACATGACTGTATATTGCGAATGATTCCCATTGTTAAACTAACAGTGAATTCAAAGTTCTATAATTCCTTGTGTACTAAGAACGTTTCCCATTATAAACTAAAAGGAATACAATGCTCTAAAATCTGTTTCTGGTCTAACAACATTTCAAACTGTCAACTGACAGGCAACTCAATGTTCTACAAGCTGTCTGTGTATGAAGAAGATTGGCCTTTGCAAACAAACAGAGAATTCAAAGTTCTGTGATGTGACTTTCTACTGCAAATGATTCACGTTGTAAACTAAGAGTAAATTCAATGTCTATAACTCTTTGTGTCCTAAGAATGTTTCCCATTATAAATTAAAAGGAGTTCAATGTTGTAGTTGTTCTTTGTCCTTTAACAACGCTTGCCTATGTAAACTATCAGGAAAATCAATGTTCTGTAAGCTGACTGTCTACGAAGAACATTTCGCACTGCAAAGAAACTGTGAATTTAACGTTCTGTTACATGGCTGTGTTTTGCGAATGATTCCGTTGTAAACTAACAGTTAACTCAAAGTTCTATAACTACTTGTGTACTAAGAACATTTCCCACTGTAAACTAAAAAGAGTGCAATGTTCTAAAAGCTCTTCCCCTTCCAACAACGTTTCCCACTGTCAACTAACAGGGAATTCAATGTTTTATAACATGACTATCTACAAAGAAGATTTACCATTGCAAACAAACAGAGAATTCAAAGTTGTGTAACGTGAGTGTGTATTGAGAATGACTGCCACTGTAAACAAACAGTAAATTTAATGTCTATAAATCTTTGTGTGCCAAGAATGTTTCCCATTATAAACTAAAGTGAGTTCAATGTTGTAAATGTTCTTTGTCTTCTAACATCATTGCCACTGTAAACTAACAGGGAATTCAATGTCCTATAAGCTGATTGTCTACAAAGAACATTGCCATTGCAAACAAAGTGTGAATGCAAAGTTCTTTAATATGATTGTGTTTTGTGAATGATTCCATTGTAAACTAACAGTGAATTCAAAGTTTTATAACTCCTTTTGTACTGAGAACGTTTCCCACTGTAAACTTAAAGGAATGCAATGTTCTAAAATCTCTTTCATTTTAAATCATTTCCCATTGTTAACTAACAGGTAATTCAATGTTCTAGAACCTGAGTGTCTACGAAGATGATTTGCCATTGAAAACAAACTGAGAATTCAAAGTTCTGTAATGTTTCTGTGTATTGTGGCTGGTTCCTGTTGTAAACTAACAGTAAATTCACCATCTATAACTCCGTGTGTCCTATGAATGTTTCCCATCATAAACTAAAGGGAGTTCAACATTGTAAACGTTCTTTGTCTTCTAACACATTTCCACTGTAAACTAACAGGGAATTCAATGTTCTATAAGCTGCTTGTCTACAAAGAACATTGCCATTGCAAACAAACTGTGAATTCAAAGTTCTTAACATGATTGTGTTTTGGAATGATTCCATTGTAAACTAACAGTGAATTCAAAGTTCTTATAACTCCTTTGTGTACTAGAGAACGTTTCCCATTGTAAACTTAAAGGAATGTCAATGTTCTAAAATCTCTTTCTCTTCTAAATATTTCCACATGTAACTAACAGGAATTCAATGTTCTAAGCCGACTGTTACGAAGAAATATTTGCCATTGAAAACAAACTGTGAATTCAAAGTTCTGTAACTTTTCTGTGTATTGTGAATGTGTTCACTTTGTAAACTAACAGTGAATTCAACATTCTATAACTTCCTTTTGTCCTAAGAACGTTTCCCAATCTAACTAAAGGGAATTCAATGTTCTAAAGTTCTTTGTCTTCTAAAACGTTTTCCCACTGTAAACTATCAGGAATTCAATGTTCTATAAGCTGATTGTTATGAAAGAACATTTGCCATTGCAGAACAAATGTGAATTCAAAGTTCTTAACATGACTGTGTATTGTGAGTGATTCCATTGTAAACCATCATGAATTCAAAGTTCTTAATCTTGTGTCCTTAGACATTCTCAGCAAAACTAAAGGGATTCAATGTTGTGAAAGTTCTTTTTTTAACACATTTCCACTGTAACAAGGGATTTCAATGTCTATAAGCTGATTGTCTACAAGAACATTGCCATTGTAAAAAAATAATGTGAATTCAAAGGTCTCTAAGATTGTGTTTTGAAAATGATTCCATTGTAAAACTAACAGTGAATTCAAAGTTTTATAACTCCTTGTACTGAGAACGTTTCCCATGTAAACTTAAAGGAATGCAATGTTCTAAAATATGTTTCTCTTCTAACAACATTTCCCACTGTCAACTAAAAAGGAATTCAATGTTCTACAACTGGGCTGTCTATGAAGAAGATTTACCATTGCAAACAAACTGAGAACTCAAAGTTCTGTAACGTGACTGTGTATTGCAAATGATTCCCATTGTAAACTAACAGTAAATTCACCGTCTATAACTCCTTGTGTCCTATGAATGTTTCCCATTATAAACTAAAGGGAATTCAATATTCTACAGGTTCTTTTTCTTCTCAGAATGTTTTCCACTGTAAACTATCAGGGAATTCAATGTTCTGTCAGCTGACTGTCTACGAGGAACATTTCACATTGCAAACAAACTGTGAATTCAAAGTTCTGTGACATGATGGTTTATGGCGAATGATTCCCCTTGTAAAGTAGCAGTTTATTCAAAGACCTACAAGCTGATTGTCTTCTGAGAACGTTAAACATTTTAAACCAACAGCGATTTCAATGCCCTATAAACTGACGGTCTAATAAGAACTATTTCCATTGCAAACATAGAGGGAATGCAAACTTTTCTAAGGGGACTGTGTATGTTGAACATTTCCCTTTGAAAACTAAAAATAAATTGAAAGACCTATAAGCTCCTTGTGTAATAACAACAGTTAGCATTATAAACTAAAGGGAATTCAATGTTCTAAAAGCTCTTTATTTTCTAACAACGTTTAAACTCTCCAAACAAATAGGGAATTTAATGTCCTCTACGCTGACTGTCTACGAAGAATGCTTCCTTTTCCAAACTAACTGGGAATTCAAAGTTCTGTAACATGACTGTGTATTGCCAATGATTCCCATTGGTAAACTAACAGTGAATTCAAAGTTCTATAATTAATTGTGTACTAAGAACTTTTCAAATTGTAAACTAAAAGGAATGTGATGTTCTAAAATCTCTTTCTTGTCTAACAACTTTTCCAACTGTCAACAAACAGGCAACTCAATGTAGTATAAGCTGACTGTCTATGAAGAACATTCCCATTACAAAAACACTGTGAATTCCACGTTCTGTTACTTGGCTGTGTATTGTGAGTGATTCCCATTGTAAACTGTCTCTGAATTCAACGTTCTATAACTCTCTGTGTCCCTATACATTACCCAGTATAAACAAAAAGGAATTTAATGTTCTAAAAGTTCTTTGTCTTCTAACAACGTTTCCCACTCTAAACTAACAGGGAATTCAATGTTGTATAAGCTCCTTGTCTACGAAGAACATTTGCCATTTCAAATAAATTGTGAATTAAAAGTTCTCTAACATGATTGTGTTTTGAGAATGATTCCATTGTAAACTAACAGTGAATTCAAAGTTCTCTTACTCCTTGTGTACTAAGAACATTTCCCATTGTAAACTATAAGGAATGTAATGTTCTAAAATCTCTTTGTCTTCTAACAATGTTTCCAACTGTCAACTAACAGGAAATTCAATATTCTATATGCCAACTGTCTAAGAAGAACATTTGCCATTACAAACTGTGAATTCAAAGTTATGTAACGTCAGTGTGTAATGCGAATGATTGCCACTGTACACTAACAGTGTATTCAACGTTCTATAGGTCCTTCTGTCCTAAGAACGTTTACCAATCTACACTAAAGGTAATTCAATGTTCTACAAGTTCTTTTTGTTATCAGAATATTTTCCAGTGTAAACTATCAGGAAATTCAATGTTCTATAAGCTGGCTGTCTATGAAGAACATTTCACAATGCAAACAAATTGTGAATTCAAAGTTCTATAACATGATTATGTATTGCGAATGATTGTCCTTGTAAACTAACAGTGAATTCAAAGTTCTACAATCTGATTGTCTGCTCAGAACATTAAACATTTTAATCCAACAGGGATTTCAATGCCCTTTAAGCTGACGATCTAGTAATAACAATTTTCACTGTAAACATAGAGGGAATGCAAACTTTTGTAAGGGGATTGTGTAGGTTGAAAGTTTCCCATTGAAAACTAACAGTGAATTGAAAGATCTATAACCTCCTTGTGTAATAACATTTTGCATTGTGAATTAAAGGGAATTCAATGTTCTAAAAGTTCTTTGTCTTCTGACAACATTTCTGCTCTCTAAACGAACATGGAATTCAATGTTCTCTAAGCTGACTGTCTACGAAGAACACTTGCTCTTGCAAACTAACTGGGAATTCAAAGATCTGTGACATGATTGTGTATTGCGAATGTTTGCCACTGTAAACTAACAGTGTATTCCACATTCTATAACTCCTTGTGTCCTAAGAATGTTTCTCGTTATAAACTAAAAGGAATTCAATGTTCTACAGGTTCTTTTCTTCTGAGAATGTTTTCCATTGTAAACTATCAGGGAATTCAATGTTGCATAAGAGAACTGTCTACGAAGAACATTTCACATTGCAAACAAACTGTGATTTCAAAGTTCTGTAAAATGATTGTGTACTGCCAATGATTCCCATTGTAAACTAACAGTGAACTCAAAGTTCTAGAAGCTGATTGTCTGCTCAGAACATTAAACATTTAAACCAACAGGGATTTCAATGCCTACAGCTTATACAACTGCTTATAATTCAGCTTATACACTGACGGTCTAGTAAGAACTATTGTCATTGCAAACATAGAGGGAATGCAAACTTTTGTAAGAGGATTGTTTATGTTGAATGTTTCCCATTGATAACTAACAGTGAATTGAAAGATCTATAAGCTCCTTGTGTAATAAGAATATTTCGCATTGTAAACTAAAGGGAATTCAATGTTCTAGAAGCTCTTTGTCTTCTAACAACATTTCTGGTCTCTAAACAACCAGGGAATTCAATGTTCTCTAAGCGGACTGTCTACGAAGACCACTTCCTCTTGCAAACTAACTGGGAATTCAAAGATCTGTGACAAGACTGTGGACTGTGAATCATTCCCATTGTTAAACTAACAGTGAATTCAAAGTTCTATAATTCCTTGTGTACTAAGAACGCTTCCCATTGTAAAGTAAAAGCAATGCAATGTTCTAAAATCTCTTTCTTGTCTAACAATGTTTCAAACTGTCAACTAACAGGCAATTCAATGTCCTATAAACTGATTTTTGGCAAAGAACATTTGCCATTGCAAATAAACTGTGAATTCAATGTTCTGTTACGTAGCTGTATATTGTGTGTGATTCCATTGTAAACCATCACTTAATTCAACGTTCTACAACTCATTGTGTCCTTATACATTTCCCAGTATCAACTAAAAGGAATTCAATGTTGTGAAAATTCTCTGTCTTCTAATAACTTTTCCCACTGTCAACTAACAGGGAATTCAATGTTCTATAACCTGGCTGTCTACAAAGAAGTATTACCATTGCAAACAAACTGAGAATTCAAAGTTCTGTAACGTGACTTTGTATTGCGAATGATTCCCATTGTAAACTAACAGTAAATTTACCATCTGTAACTCCTTGTCTCCTATGAACGTTTTCCATTATAAACTAATGGTAGTTCAATATTGTAAAAGTTCTTTTTCTTCTAAGAACGTTTGCTACAGTAAAGTAACAGGGAACTCAATGTTCTGTAAGCCGACTGTCTACGAAGAATATTTCACACTGCAAACAAACTGTGAATTCAAATTCTGTAACATGACTGTGTATTGTGAATGATTCACATTGTTAAACTAACAGTGAATTTAAAATTCAATAATTCCTTTTGTATTAAGAACTTTCCCATTCTATACTAAAAGGAATGCAATGTTCTAAATTCTCTTTCTCATCTAACAACGTTTCCAACTGTGAACTAAAAGGCAATTCAATGTTCTTTCAGCTGATTTTCTATGAAGAACATTTGCCATTGTAAACAAACTGTGAATTCAATGTTCTCTTACATGGCTGTGTATTGTGAGTGATTCCATTTTAAACCATCACTGAATTCAAAGTTCTATAACTCCTTCTGTCCTTATACGTTTCCCAGTAACAACTAAAGGGAATTCAATGTTGTGAAAGTTCTTTGTCTTCTAACAACGTTTCCAACTTTCAACTAATAGGGAATTTAATGTTCTATAAACTCAATGTCTGAGAAGATTTACCATTGCAAACAAACAGAGAATTCAAAGTTCTTTAACATGACTGTGTATTTCGAATGATTCTCACTGTAAACTAACAATGTATTCAACATTCTATAAGTCCCTGTGTCCTAAGAACGTTTCCCATTATAAACTAGAGGAAATTCAATGTTCTACACATTCTTTTTCTTCTCAGGATGTTTGCCACTGTAAACTGTCAGGGAATTCAATGTTCTGTAAGCTGACTGTCTATGAAGAACATTTTGCATTGCAAAGAAACTGAATTCAAAGTTTGGTTACAGGATTGTGTATTGTGAATGATTCGCATTGTAAACTAACAGTGAAGTCAAAATTCTACAAGCTGATTGTCTTCTCAGAACATTAAACATTTTAAACCAACAGGGATTTCAATGCCTTATAAGCTGCTGGTCTAATAAGAACAATTTTCATTGTAAACATATAGGGAATGCCATCTTTCATAAGGGGATTGTGTACATTGAACGTTTTCCATTGAAAACTAACAGTGAATTGAAAGATCTATTAGCTCCTTGTGTAACAACAATATTTCACATTGTAAACTAAAGGGAATTCAATGTTCTAGAAGCTCTTTGTCTTCTAACAACGTTTCCACTCTCTAAGCAACCAGGGAATTCAATGTTCTCTAAGCTGACTGTCTACGAAGAACAAGTGTTCTTGCAAACTAACTGGGAATTCAAAGATCCATGACATGACTGTATATTGCGAATGATTCCCATTGTTAAACTAACAGTGAATTCAAAGTTCTATAATTCCTTGTGTACTAAGAACGTTTCCCATTATAAACTAAAAGGAATACAATGCTCTAAAATCTGTTTCTGGTCTAACAACATTTCAAACTGTCAACTGACAGGCAACTCAATGTTCTACAAGCTGTCTGTGTATGAAGAAGATTGGCCTTTGCAAACAAACAGAGAATTCAAAGTTCTGTGATGTGACTTTCTACTGCAAATGATTCACGTTGTAAACTAAGAGTAAATTCAATGTCTATAACTCTTTGTGTCCTAAGAATGTTTCCCATTATAAATTAAAAGGAGTTCAATGTTGTAGTTGTTCTTTGTCCTTTAACAACGCTTGCCTATGTAAACTATCAGGAAAATCAATGTTCTGTAAGCTGACTGTCTACGAAGAACATTTCGCACTGCAAAGAAACTGTGAATTTAACGTTCTGTTACATGGCTGTGTTTTGCGAATGATTCCGTTGTAAACTAACAGTTAACTCAAAGTTCTATAACTACTTGTGTACTAAGAACATTTCCCACTGTAAACTAAAAAGAGTGCAATGTTCTAAAAGCTCTTCCCCTTCCAACAACGTTTCCCACTGTCAACTAACAGGGAATTCAATGTTTTATAACATGACTATCTACAAAGAAGATTTACCATTGCAAACAAACAGAGAATTCAAAGTTGTGTAACGTGAGTGTGTATTGAGAATGACTGCCACTGTAAACAAACAGTAAATTTAATGTCTATAAATCTTTGTGTGCCAAGAATGTTTCCCATTATAAACTAAAGTGAGTTCAATGTTGTAAATGTTCTTTGTCTTCTAACATCATTTGCCACTGTAAACTAACAGGGAATTCAATGTCCTATAAGCTGATTGTCTACAAAGAACATTGCCATTGCAAACAAAGTGTGAATGCAAAGTTCTTTAATATGATTGTGTTTTGTGAATGATTCCATTGTAAACTAACAGTGAATTCAAAGTTTTATAACTCCTTTTGTACTGAGAACGTTTCCCACTGTAAACTTAAAGGAATGCAATGTTCTAAAATCTCTTTCATTTTAAATCATTTCCCATTGTTAACTAACAGGTAATTCAATGTTCTAGAACCTGAGTGTCTACGAAGATGATTTGCCATTGAAAACAAACTGAGAATTCAAAGTTCTGTAATGTTTCTGTGTATTGTGGCTGGTTCCTGTTGTAAACTAACAGTAAATTCACCATCTATAACTCCGTGTGTCCTATGAATGTTTCCCATCATAAACTAAAGGGAGTTCAACATTGTAAACGTTCTTTGTCTTCTAAGAACGTTTGCCACTGTAAACTATCAGGAAATTCAATGTTCTATAAGCTGATTGTATACGAAGAACATTTGCCTCTGCAGGCAAACTGTGAATTCAAAGTTCTGTAACATGACTGTGTATTGTGAGTGATTCCCATTGTAAACCATCACTGAATTCAACGTTCTGTAACTCCTTGTGTCCTTAGACATTTCTCAGCATAAACTAAAGGGAATTCAATGTTGTGAAAGTTCTTTCTCTTCTAACAACATTTCCCACTGTAAACTAACCCGGATTTCAATGTTGTATAAGCTGATTGTCTACGAAGAACATTGCCATTGCAAAAAAAAACTGTGAATTCAAAGGTCTCTAACATGATTGTGTTTTGAAAATGATTCCATTGTAAACTAACAGTGAATTCAAAGTTTTATAACTCCTGTGTACTGAGAACGTTACCCAGTGTAAACCTAAAGGAATGCAATGTTCTAAAATATGTTTCTCTTCTAACAACATTTCCCACTGTCAACTAACAAGGAATTCAATGTTCTACAACTGGGCTGTCTATGAAGAAGATTTACCATTGCAAACAAACTGAGAACTCAAAGTTCTGTAACGTGACTGTGTATTGCAAATGATTCCCATTGTAAACTAACAGTAAATTCACCGTCTATAACTCCTTGTGTCCTATGAATGTTTCCCATTATAAACTAAAGGGAATTCAATATTCTACAGGTTCTTTTTCTTCTCAGAATGTTTTCCACTGTAAACTATCAGGGAATTCAATGTTCTGTCAGCTGACTGTCTACGAGGAACATTTCACATTGCAAACAAACTGTGAATTCAAAGTTCTGTGACATGATGGTTTATGGCGAATGATTCCCCTTGTAAAGTAGCAGTTTATTCAAAGACCTACAAGCTGATTGTCTTCTGAGAACGTTAAACATTTTAAACCAACAGCGATTTCAATGCCCTATAAACTGACGGTCTAATAAGAACTATTTCCATTGCAAACATAGAGGGAATGCAAACTTTTCTAAGGGGACTGTGTATGTTGAACATTTCCCTTTGAAAACTAAAAATAAATTGAAAGACCTATAAGCTCCTTGTGTAATAACAACAGTTAGCATTATAAACTAAAGGGAATTCAATGTTCTAAAAGCTCTTTATTTTCTAACAACGTTTAAACTCTCCAAACAAATAGGGAATTTAATGTCCTCTACGCTGACTGTCTACGAAGAATGCTTCCTTTTCCAAACTAACTGGGAATTCAAAGTTCTGTAACATGACTGTGTATTGCCAATGATTCCCATTGGTAAACTAACAGTGAATTCAAAGTTCTATAATTAATTGTGTACTAAGAACTTTTCAAATTGTAAACTAAAAGGAATGTGATGTTCTAAAATCTCTTTCTTGTCTAACAACTTTTCCAACTGTCAACAAACAGGCAACTCAATGTAGTATAAGCTGACTGTCTATGAAGAACATTCCCATTACAAAAACACTGTGAATTCCACGTTCTGTTACTTGGCTGTGTATTGTGAGTGATTCCCATTGTAAACTGTCTCTGAATTCAACGTTCTATAACTCTCTGTGTCCCTATACATTACCCAGTATAAACAAAAAGGAATTTAATGTTCTAAAAGTTCTTTGTCTTCTAACAACGTTTCCCACTCTAAACTAACAGGGAATTCAATGTTGTATAAGCTCCTTGTCTACGAAGAACATTTGCCATTTCAAATAAATTGTGAATTAAAAGTTCTCTAACATGATTGTGTTTTGAGAATGATTCCATTGTAAACTAACAGTGAATTCAAAGTTCTCTTACTCCTTGTGTACTAAGAACATTTCCCATTGTAAACTATAAGGAATGTAATGTTCTAAAATCTCTTTGTCTTCTAACAATGTTTCCAACTGTCAACTAACAGGAAATTCAATATTCTATATGCCAACTGTCTAAGAAGAACATTTGCCATTACAAACTGTGAATTCAAAGTTATGTAACGTCAGTGTGTAATGCGAATGATTGCCACTGTACACTAACAGTGTATTCAACGTTCTATAGGTCCTTCTGTCCTAAGAACGTTTACCAATCTACACTAAAGGTAATTCAATGTTCTACAAGTTCTTTTTGTTATCAGAATATTTTCCAGTGTAAACTATCAGGAAATTCAATGTTCTATAAGCTGGCTGTCTATGAAGAACATTTCACAATGCAAACAAATTGTGAATTCAAAGTTCTATAACATGATTATGTATTGCGAATGATTGTCCTTGTAAACTAACAGTGAATTCAAAGTTCTACAATCTGATTGTCTGCTCAGAACATTAAACATTTTAATCCAACAGGGATTTCAATGCCCTTTAAGCTGACGATCTAGTAATAACAATTTTCACTGTAAACATAGAGGGAATGCAAACTTTTGTAAGGGGATTGTGTAGGTTGAAAGTTTCCCATTGAAAACTAACAGTGAATTGAAAGATCTATAACCTCCTTGTGTAATAACATTTTGCATTGTGAATTAAAGGGAATTCAATGTTCTAAAAGTTCTTTGTCTTCTGACAACATTTCTGCTCTCTAAACGAACATGGAATTCAATGTTCTCTAAGCTGACTGTCTACGAAGAACACTTGCTCTTGCAAACTAACTGGGAATTCAAAGATCTGTGACATGATTGTGTATTGCGAATGTTTGCCACTGTAAACTAACAGTGTATTCCACATTCTATAACTCCTTGTGTCCTAAGAATGTTTCTCGTTATAAACTAAAAGGAATTCAATGTTCTACAGGTTCTTTTTCTTCTGAGAATGTTTTCCATTGTAAACTATCAGGGAATTCAATGTTGCATAAGAGAACTGTCTACGAAGAACATTTCACATTGCAAACAAACTGTGATTTCAAAGTTCTGTAAAATGATTGTGTACTGCCAATGATTCCCATTGTAAACTAACAGTGAACTCAAAGTTCTAGAAGCTGATTGTCTGCTCAGAACATTAAACATTTTAAACCAACAGGGATTTCAATGCCTACAGCTTATACAACTGCTTATAATTCAGCTTATACACTGACGGTCTAGTAAGAACTATTGTCATTGCAAACATAGAGGGAATGCAAACTTTTGTAAGAGGATTGTTTATGTTGAATGTTTCCCATTGATAACTAACAGTGAATTGAAAGATCTATAAGCTCCTTGTGTAATAAGAATATTTCGCATTGTAAACTAAAGGGAATTCAATGTTCTAGAAGCTCTTTGTCTTCTAACAACATTTCTGGTCTCTAAACAACCAGGGAATTCAATGTTCTCTAAGCGGACTGTCTACGAAGACCACTTCCTCTTGCAAACTAACTGGGAATTCAAAGATCTGTGACAAGACTGTGGACTGTGAATCATTCCCATTGTTAAACTAACAGTGAATTCAAAGTTCTATAATTCCTTGTGTACTAAGAACGCTTCCCATTGTAAAGTAAAAGCAATGCAATGTTCTAAAATCTCTTTCTTGTCTAACAATGTTTCAAACTGTCAACTAACAGGCAATTCAATGTCCTATAAACTGATTTTTGGCAAAGAACATTTGCCATTGCAAATAAACTGTGAATTCAATGTTCTGTTACGTAGCTGTATATTGTGTGTGATTCCATTGTAAACCATCACTTAATTCAACGTTCTACAACTCATTGTGTCCTTATACATTTCCCAGTATCAACTAAAAGGAATTCAATGTTGTGAAAATTCTCTGTCTTCTAATAACTTTTCCCACTGTCAACTAACAGGGAATTCAATGTTCTATAACCTGGCTGTCTACAAAGAAGTATTACCATTGCAAACAAACTGAGAATTCAAAGTTCTGTAACGTGACTTTGTATTGCGAATGATTCCCATTGTAAACTAACAGTAAATTTACCATCTGTAACTCCTTGTCTCCTATGAACGTTTTCCATTATAAACTAATGGTAGTTCAATATTGTAAAAGTTCTTTTTCTTCTAAGAACGTTTGCTACAGTAAAGTAACAGGGAACTCAATGTTCTGTAAGCCGACTGTCTACGAAGAATATTTCACACTGCAAACAAACTGTGAATTCAAATTCTGTAACATGACTGTGTATTGTGAATGATTCACATTGTTAAACTAACAGTGAATTTAAAATTCAATAATTCCTTTTGTATTAAGAACTTTTCCCATTCTATACTAAAAGGAATGCAATGTTCTAAATTCTCTTTCTCATCTAACAACGTTTCCAACTGTGAACTAAAAGGCAATTCAATGTTCTTTCAGCTGATTTTCTATGAAGAACATTTGCCATTGTAAACAAACTGTGAATTCAATGTTCTCTTACATGGCTGTGTATTGTGAGTGATTCCATTTTAAACCATCACTGAATTCAAAGTTCTATAACTCCTTCTGTCCTTATACGTTTCCCAGTAACAACTAAAGGGAATTCAATGTTGTGAAAGTTCTTTGTCTTCTAACAACGTTTCCAACTTTCAACTAATAGGGAATTTAATGTTCTATAAACTCAATGTCTGAGAAGATTTACCATTGCAAACAAACAGAGAATTCAAAGTTCTTTAACATGACTGTGTATTTCGAATGATTCTCATTGTAAACTAAGAGTAAATTCACAGTCTGTAACTCGTTGTCTCCTATGAACGTTTCCCTTTATGAACTAAAGGGAGTTCAATGTTGTAAAAGTTCTTTGTCTTCTAAAAACGTTTGACACAGTAAACTAATAGGGAACTCAATGTTCTATAAGCCTACTGTTTATGAAGAACATTTCGCATTGCAAACAAACTGTGAATTCAATGTTCTGTAACATGATTGTTTATTGTGAATGATTCCCATTGTAAACTAATAGAGAATTCAAAGTCCTACAAGCTGACTGCCTGCTCAAAACATTAAACACTTTAAACCAGCAGGGATTTCAATCCCCTTTAAGCATACGGCATAGTAAGAAAAATTTTCACTGTAAACATAGAGGGAATGCAAATTTTTGTATGGGGATTGTGTACATTGAACATTTCCCATTGAAAACTAACAGTGAATTGAAAGATCTATAAGCTCCTTGTGTAACAACAACATTTTGCATTTTAAACTAAAGGGAATTCAATGTTCTAAAAGATCTTTGTCTTCTCACAACGTTTCTGCTCTCTAAACAAACAGGGCATTCAATGTTCTCTAAGCTGACTGTCTATGAAGAACACTTGCTCTTGCAAACTAACCGGGAATTCAAAGTTCTCTACCATGACGGTGTATTGCGAATGATTCCTATTGTGAAACTAACAGTGAATTCAAAGTTCTATAATTCCTTGTGTACTAAGAATGTTGCCCATTCTGAACTGAAAGGAATTCAATGTTATAAAATCTCTTTCTCATCTAACAATGTTTCCAACTGTCAACTAACAATGTTGTCTCAGCTGATTTTCTATGAAGAACATCTGCCATTGTGAACAAACTGCAAATTCAACGTTCTATTACATAGCTGTGTGTTGTGAGTGATTCCACTGTAAACCATCACTGAATGCAATGTTCTATAACTCCTTGTGTCCTTATAGGTTTCCCAGTATCAACTAAAGGGAATTCAATGCTGTGGAAGTTCTTTGTCCTCTAACAACCATTCCCAGTGTAAACTAACCAGGAATTCAATGTTGTATAAGCTGATTGTCTACGAGGAATATTGCCATTGCAAACAAGTGGTGAATTCAACATTCTGTTATGTGGTTGTGCTTTGCGAATGATTACGTTGAAAACTAACAAAGAATTCAAAGTTCTATAACTACTTGTTTTCTAAGAACATTTCCCACTGTAAACTAAAAGGAATGCAATGTTCTAAAATCTCCTTCTCTTCTAACAGTGTTTCCCACTATCAACTAACAGGCAATTCAATGTTTTATAACATGACTGTCTACGAAGAAGATTTACCAATAAAAAGAAACTGAGAATTCAAAGTTCTCTAATGTGACTGTGTATTTCAAATGATTCCCGTTGTAAACTAACAGTAAATTGACCGTCTGTAACTCCTTGTGTCCTAAGAACGTTTCCCATTATAAAGTAAAGGGAGTTCCATGTTTTAAAAGTTCTATGTCTTCTAACAATGTTTGCCACTGTTAACTAACAGGGAAGTCAATGTTGTATGAGCTGACTCATGTTACAAAGAACATTTTTCATTGCAAACAAACTGTGAATTCAATGTTCTGTTAACATGACTGTGTATGGTTTGTGACTCCCATTGTAAACTCACTGTTAACACAAAGGTCCACAACTCCTTGTGAACTAAGAACGTTTCCTATTATTAACAAAAGGGAATTCAATGTTGTGAAAGTTCTTTGCCTTCTAACAATGTTTCCCACTGTGTATTGTGAGTGATTCCCATTTTAAACCATCACTGAATTCAATGTTCCATATCTCCTTGTGTCCTTATACATTACCCAGTATAAACTAAAGGGAATTCAATGTTCTAAAAATTCTTTGTCTTCCAACAACATTTCACACTGTAAACTAACCGGGAATTCAATGTTATATAAGCTGCTTGTCTACGAAGAACATTTGCCATTGCAAACAAATTGTGAATTGAAAGTTCTCTAACATGATTCAAAGTTCTATAACATGATTGTGCATTGCGAATGATTCCCCTGGTAAACTAACAGTGAATTCAAAGTTCTGCATGCTGATTGTCTGCTCAGAACATTAAACATTTTAAACCAAGAGGGATTTCAATGCCCTGTAAGCTGACAGTCTAGTAAGAATAATTTCCTTTGTAAACATAGAGGGAATGCAAACTTTCATGAGGGGATTATGTACGTTGATCATTTATCATTGAAAACTAACATTGAAGTGAATGATCTATGAGCTCCTACTATAATAACAACGTTTTACATTGTAAACTAAAGGGAATTCAATGTTCTAAAAGCTCTTTGTCTTCTCACACCATTTCTGCTCTCTAAACAAACAGGGAATTCAGTGTTCTCTAAGCTGTCTGTCTATAAAGAACACTTGCTATTGCAAACAAACTGGGAATTCAAATTCTGTAACATGACTGTGTATTGCAAATGATTCCCATTGTTAACCTAACAGAGAATTCAATGTTGTATACTTATAGAACAGTGAATTTCCTGATAGTTCACAGTGGAAAACATTCTGAGAAGAAAAAGAACTTGTAGAACATTGAATTCCCTTTAGTTTATAATGGGAAATGTTCTTAGGACACAAGGACCTATAGAACGTTGAATACACTGTCAGTGTACGGTGGCAATAATTCACAATACACACTCATGTTACAGAACTTTGAATTCACAGTTTGTTTGCAATGGCAAACGTTCTTCATAGACAGTCAACTGATAGAACATTGAGTTTCCTGTTAGGTGACAGTGGGAAATGTTGTTAGAAGACAAAGAGATTTTAGAACATTGCATCCCTTATAGTTTACAATGGGAAACGTTCTTAGGACACAAGTAGTCATAGAACTTTGAATTCACTGTTAGTTTACAATGGAATCATTCACAAAACACAATCCTGTTAGAGAACTTTGAATTCACAATTTGTTTGCAATGGCAAATATTCTTCGTAGATAAGCAGCTTATACAACATTGAACTCCCCTTAGTTTATAATGGGAAACATTCATAGGACACAGGGAGTTAAAGAAGGTGAATTTACTGTTAGTTTACAATGGGAATCATTCGCAAAACACAGTCACGATACAGAACTTTGAATTTTCAGTTTGTTTGCAATGGTAAATCTTTTCCGTAGATAGTCAGGTAATAAAACACTGAATTCCCTGTTTGCTGACAGTGGGAAACATAGTTAGAATGGAAAGAGATTTTAGAATATTGCATTCCTTTTAGTTTACAGTGGGAAATGTTCTTAGTGCACAAGCAGTTATAGAACATTGAATTCACTGTTAGTTTACAATGGAATCATTCACAAAACACAATCATGTTGGAGAAATTTGAATTCACAATTTGTTGGCAATGGCAAATGTTCTTCATAGACAAGTATCTCATGCAACATTGAATTCCCTGTTAGTTTACAGTGAGGAACATTGTTAGAAGACAAAGAACTTTCACAACATTGAATTGCCTTTAATTAATAATAGGAAAATTTCTTAGTACACGAGGAGCTATAGAACTTTGTGATTTTGTGAGAACTGTGAGTTTACAATGGGAATCACTCACCATACACAGTCATGTTACAGAACTTTGAATTCCCAGTTAGTTTGCAATAGCAAGTGTTCTTCATAGACAGTAACCTTATAGAACATTGAATTCCCTGTTTGTTTAGAGAGGGGAAACGTTGTTAGAAGACAAAGACATTTTAGAACATTGCATTCCATATAGTTTACAATGGGAAATGTTCTTAGTACACAAGTAGTTATAGAATTTTGAATTCACTGTTAGTTTACAATGGAATCATTCACAAAACACAATCTTGTTAGAGAACTTTGAATTCACAATTTGTTTACAATGGCAAATGTTCTTCGTAGACAAAGAGCTAATAGAATATTGAATTCCCGGTTAGTTTAAGTGGGAAACGTTGTTAGAAGAAAAAGCACTTTCAGAACATTGAATTCCCTTTAGTTTATACTGGGTAACATATTAGGACACAAAGAGTTATAGAACGCTGAATTCAGTGACGGTTTACAATGGGAATCACACAAAATACACAGCCACAAAAGAGAACATTAAATTCAGAGTTTGTTTGCAATGGCAAATATTCTTCGTTGAAAATTAGCTTATACAACATTGAATTCCCTGTTGGTTTATGGTGGTAAACATTGTTATAAGACAAAGAACTTTTAGAACATTGAACTCCCTTTTGTTTATATTGGGAAATGTTCATAGGACACAAGGAGTTACACACGGTGAATTGACTGTTAGTTTACAATGGGAATCATTCTCAATACACATTCACGTTAATAAACTTTGAATTCTCAGTTTGTTTGCAATGGTAAATCTTCTTCGGAGACAGTCAGGTTATAAAACATTGATTTCCCTGTTAGTTGACAGTGGGAAATGCTGCTAGAAGAGAAAGAGTTTTGAGAACATTGCATTTCTTTTAGTTTACAGTGGGAAACGTTCTTAGTACACAAGTAGTTATAGAACTTTGAATTCACTGTTAGTTTACAGCGGAATCATTGGCAAAACACCACCACATAACAGAACGCTTAATTCAGAGTTTGTTTTAAATGGCAATGTTCTTCGCAGACAATCAGCTTATACAACATTGAATTTCCGGTCAGTTTGCAGTGGGAATCGTTGTTAGAAGACAATGAACTTTCACTACATTGAATTCCCTTTAGTTAATAATAGGATATGTTCTTAGTACACAAGGAGTTAAAGAACTGTGAATTCACTGTTAGTTTACAACGGAATCATTCGCAAAACACAGCCACATAACAGAACGTTGAATTCACAGTTTGTTTGCAATGGCAAATGTTCCTCGCAGAAAATCAGCTTATAGAACATTGTATTCCCTCTTAGTTTACAATCGAAAATGTAGTTAGACGAGAAAGAGATTTTAGAATATTGCATTCCTTTTAGTTTAGAATTAGAAAGGTTCTCAGTATACAAGGAATTATAGAACTTTGAATTCACTGTTAGTTTATATCGGAATCATTCACAAAACACAATCATGTTAGAGATCTTTGAATTCACAATTTGTTCGCAATTGCAAATGTTCTTCGTAGACAAGCGGCTCATACAACATTGAATTCCCAGTTAGTTTACAGTGGAAAATGTTGTTAGAAGACAAAGAAATTTTAGAACATTGAATTCCCTTTAGTTTATACTGGGTAGCGTATAAGGCAGAAGGAGTAATACATATTGAATTCAGGGACAGATTACAATGGGAATCACTCACAATACACAGCCACGTAACACAACGTTGAATTCACAATTTGTTTGCAACGGCAATGTTCTTCGTAGACAATCAGCTTATACAACATTGAATATCCGGTTAGTTTACAGCGAGAAACATTGTTAGAAGAGAAGAACTTTCATAAAACTGAATTCTCTTTAGTTAATTACAGGAAACGTTCTTAATACACAAGGAGCAATACAACTTTTTGTTAACTGTGAGTTCACAATGGGAATCACTCACAATATACAGTCATGTCACAGAACTTTAAATTCACAGTTTGTTTGCAGTGGCAAATGTTCTTTGTACACAATCAGCTTATAAAACATTGAATTCCCTGTTAGTTTACTGTGGTAAACATTGTTAGGAGAAAAAGACCTTTTACAACATTATACTCCCTTTCGTTTATATTGGGAAATGTTCATTGGATACAAGGAGTTATAGATGGTGAATTTACTGTTAGTTTACAATGGGAATCATTCTCAATACACAGTCATGTTACAGAAGTTTGAATTCTCAGTTTGTTCGCAATGGTAAATCTTCAGAGACAGTCAGGGTATAAAACATTGATTTAGTTGGCAGTGGGAAACGTTGTTAGATGAGAAAGAGATTTTAGAACATTGCATTCCTTTTCGTTTAGAATGTGAAATGTTTTTAGAACACGACGAATTATAGAAAGTTGAATTCACTTTTAGTTCAACAATGGGAATCATTCACAATACACAGTCATGGTACAGAACTTTGAATTCCCAGTTAGATTACAATAGCAAGTGTTCTTCGTAGAGTGTCATGTCAGCTTAGAGAACATTTACATCCCTTTTTGTTTAGAGAGTGGACACGTTGTCAGAAGACAAAGAATTTTTTTTCTTTTTTTTATTAGTCAGTTCTGTATTCAGCAAATATAGTCAGTTTGGTACCATTATTAGGCTCATCCATGACCTACCCCCTCCCCTTAGCCCCTCCTTGTTGAGATATACGGGTCATGCATTGTGGAGTGAGCCCACAGTTATGGGTAAGCTAAATGTCTCTGCATATCATGACCCAACATGTGACTCTGACATTCTTTCCGCCCCCTCTTCCGCAGAATATCCCTGAGCCATGCTGGGTTCATTTTTGGTCTGCTTCAGTGATGAGGTGTTGGGGGCCTCTGAGGCTCTGGCTCTCTGATTTGGTGGGAGTTGATTTTTCTCTGTGCTGATCTCCTTCCCCCTTGTGCTGGTGTCCGGTTCATCAGGAAAACAGCCCCCTTGCTTGTTTCTCCAATTTTTCTTAGATTCAGCCGGGGCCCTTTGGAGGTATGATGGGGTTGCTCTCTCCTTAGGATCTACATCTATCTGAAAAAGAGAAGCAGATTCTCCAACGGAGAGTAAGTTAGCACCAGGACAAAAGAGATAACCCTTACTTTTTTTTTTATAGAGAATTTAATAGGTGTAGGCCCTCTTGTAGCCCACAATTGATGGTAGCTTATATTGGAGAGTGGGCTTACGTTTGGATATGGTTCTGACTTGTTTCCCAGCTCCAGCTATGGGTCCCATACCAGTGAGGGGATCAGTTAGCCAAATTGAGAACAGTTGGTTCCCCACCATGGCTGTGTGCCACCACTGCACTTGTGTGGGCACCACAACAAGTTATTTGCTGCTAAGTAGGTTAGACCATGCATTGCTTCGATAGATATTGGTCAATTTCCCCCAGTCACCCATGTAGCACCTTCTGGCACTAGACACGCTGACTGTCTGGGGACTGACTCTCTTCCAACTTCCAGCCATGCCATTCTAATTTGCACGTCAATCACATAAGGTATCTTCAGCAGTAGGGTCTTACCACTAACCTTTGGTGGGTCATCAAGTACTCTGACAGAAATCTGTCTGTCTTTTAGGAAACCTTGTGCGTCTCTCTGATCAAAAGCTCATTGTGGATGATAGCCCCATGCTGGATCTTGGAGTTGCAGGTCAGTGCCCACTAAGAAAATGAGGAAAAAGATAACTAATATAGAAGAGTTAGAGATAAGAAAGAGAGAGACAGGGAGAGGGGAAGTGAGGGAGGGAAGATGTAGGAGATTAAGGTTAGTCTTAATCTTACCCTCTCCAGTGTCTTGTGGTTCAGGTGTTCCCTGTAAGGGCCTGGTGAAGGATCAGCCATTTGGTCTGTCTTTTAGTAAGTAGAAGATTATGGTACCATTGCCGTTTGGGTCTAGATTTGTGTTTCCCACCCCTTTGATGCCCTCCCCTCCCTCCCCTTCCATCCTAGTGTCTAATCTAGGAGATGCTTGCTGGGTATGTAAGGTATCTTCGGTAGATTCAGGTTAGGTGCTGTAGATGAGTGAGACTATGTGGCGATTATTTTTCTGTGATTGGGTAAGTTCACTGAGAATGATCTGTTCCAGGTTCAACCATTTTTCCTCAAATTTCATTGTGCCATTTTTTCTTACTGCTGTATAGAATTCCATTGTGTAGATATACCACATCTTGGTTATCCATTCTTCTAGTGATGGGCATCTGGGTTGATTCCAGCTCTTAGCTATTACAAATTGAGCCGCTATAAACATGGTTGAGCAAATCTCTTTAGTCTGTGGTTTGAAGGTTTTAGGGTAGATGCCCAGTAAGGGAATAACTGGGTCTGTTGGTATCTCTATACTCAGCTTTTTCAGAAGTCTCCATATTGCTTTCCAAAGTGGTTGTACCATCCTACATTCCCACCAACAGTGGATGAGTGTTCCTACTTCTCCACATCCTCGCCAGCATTTATTTTTATTTGATTTTTTGATGCTTGCTATCCTTATTGGGGTAAGGTGGAATCTCATAGTTGTTTTAATTTGCATTTCTCTGATGATTAGGGATGATGAACATTTTCTTAACTGTTTGTCTGCCATTTGTATTTCTTCCTCTGTGAACTGCTTGTTCAGCTCTTTGCCCCATTTTTTGAGTGGGGTGTTTGACTTATTACTGTTTAGATTTTTGAGTTCTTTGTAGATTCTAGAGATTAGTCCTCTATCAGTTGGATAACCCACAAATATTTTCTCCCATTCTGTGGGTAATCTATTGGCTTTGCTTATTGTATGCTTGTCTGTAAAGAAACTCTTCAGCTTCATGTGTTCCCATTGGTTGAGTGACGGTTTAAGTTCATGAGCTACTGGGGTTTTGTTCAGGAAGTCTTTTTCCATTCCTATATCATGGAATGTACTTCCTAAATTTTCTTCCAGTAGTATTCGAGTTTCTGGTCTTATATTGAGATCTTTGATCCATTTGGACTTGAGTGTAGTGCATGGTGAAATGTGTGGGTCAAGTTTCAGTTTCCTGCATATGGTTATCCAGTTTGTCCAGCACCATTTGTTGAAGAGGCTGTCTTTTTTCCAGCCTATATTGTTTGGGCCTTTATTGAATATCAAGTAGCTATAGTTGCTTGACCCAAAGTCCGGGTCCTCAAGTCTATTCCATTGATCTATAGTCCTGTTTTTATGCCAGTACCATGCTGTTTTTATTACTATGGCTTTGTAATATAGCTTTAGATCAGGTATGGTGATCCTTCCAGAGGTATTTCTTTTTGCTGAGGATATGTTTGGAAATGCGAGGCCTTCTGCCTTTCCATATGAAATTTGAGATCATTTTTTCTATCTCTGTGAAGAACACTGTGGGGATTTTAATTGGTATTGCATTAAATCTGTAAATTGCCTTTGGTAGGATTGTCATCTTCACAATGTTAATTCTGCCTATCCTGGAACATGGGAGGTCTTTCCATTTTCTCAAATCCGCCTCAATTTCTCTTTTGAGTGTTTTTATGTTTTTATTGTATAGATCTTTCACTTCCTTGGTTAACGTTATCCCAAGGTATTTTATTTTTTTTGTTGCAATTGAAAATGGGACTATATCCCTTATTTCTTTTTCTGTATCTTTGTCCTTTGCATAAAGGAAGGCTACTGATTTTTGTGCATTGATTTTGTATCCTGCTACTTTGCTATAGGAGTTAATCACCTTCAGGAGTTTTGGGATGGAGTCTCTCGGGTCTCTTACATATATAATCGTGTCATCAGTGAATAAAGCTAACTTAACTTCCTCCTTTCCAAATTGTATCCCTTTTATTTCCTTCTCCTGTCTTATTGCTTGAGCTAGGACTTCCTGTACTATATTGAAAAGCAGAGGTGAGAGTGGACAACCCTGTCTTGTTCCTCATCTTAACGGGAATTCCTACAGTCTCTCTCCATTAAGTATTATTTGGGCCTTCGGAGCTTCGTATATTGCCTTTATTAGGTTAAGATATGAACCAACCATGCCAACTCTCTCCAATGTTTTGAACATGAAGTGATGTTGAATCTTGTCAAAGGCCTTTTCTACATCTATCGAAATGATCATGTGGTTTTTATGTTTAACCTTGTTTATGTGGTGTATTACATTGACAGATTTCCATATGTTGAACCACCCCTGTGTTCCTGGAATGAATCCCACTTGGTCAAGGTGGATAATGGTTTTGATGTGTTGTTGGATTCGGTTTGCAAGGATTTTGTTTAGGATCTTTACATCTAAATTCATCAGGGAAATAGGCTGGTAGTTTTCTTTTCTTGTGGCATCTCTGCCTGGTTTTGGAATTAGGGTGATGCTAGCTTCATAAAAGGAGTTGGGTAGCTTTCCCTGTTCACCAATTGTGTGGCACAGTTTGAGGAATATTGGTTTGAGTTCTTCCATGAAGATTTGATAGAATTCAGCTGAGAAGCCATCTGGTCCTGGGCTCTTCTTTTTTGGGAGGTTTTTTATTACTTTTTCAATCTCCATGAGTGTGATGGGTTGATTGAGGTGATTAATCTGCTCTGTGTTTAGCTTTGGTAGATGGTATGCGTCCAAGAATTTATCCATCTCCTCCACATTATCCAATTTTGTGGAGTAGAGGTTTTTGAAATAAGTCCTGATGATTCTCCCAATTTCACTTATGTCTGTTGTGATCTCTCCTTTTTCATTTTGAATTTTGTTAATTTGAAGCTTCACCTTTTTTTGCTTGATCAGATTGGCCAGGGGTTTGTCAATCTTGTTTATTTTTTCAAAGAACCAGCTCTTTGTTTTGTCAATTGTCTTAATTGTTTCCTTGGTTTCCAATTCATTGATTTCTGCTCTGATTTTAATTATTTCTTTCATTCTGGAGCTCTTTGGGTTGGATTTTTCTTGTTTTTCCAGTGCCTTTAGGTGGATGGTTAGGTCATTGATTTGGGACCTTTCTGTCTTTTTTACGAAGGCATTGAGTGCTATGAATTTTCCCCTGAGGACCGCCTTCATTGTGTCCCATAAGTTTTGGTACGATGTGTTCTCATTGTCGTTCAATTCCAGAAATTTTGCAATTTCATTTTTTATTTCATACACTATCCATTTATTGTTTCAAAGTGTGCTGTTCATTTTCCAGGTGCCTTTGGGATTCTTGGTGGGTCTTTTGTTGTTGAGTTCTAGCAATATAGCATTGTGATCTGATATCATGCAGGGAATTATGTCAATCTTCCTAAATATGTGGAGGCAGTCTTTGTGACCCAATATATGGTCTATTTTAGAGAATGTTCCATGGACTGCTGAGAAGAATGTGTAATCTGTGGATTTGGGATGGAAGGTTCTGTAGATGTCCGTTAGGTCTAAGTGATCTATGGTTTTGTTGAGCTCTCTCACTTCCCTGTTGAGTTTCTGTTTTGATGATCTGTCTATTACTGATAATGGTGTATTGAAGTCTCCAGCTATGATGGTGTTTGTGGTTATTTCTGTTTTATTGTCAAGTAGGTTTTGTTTTATGAACTGTGGTGCCCCAGTGTTTGGTGCATATAGATTTATGATTGTAATATCCTCTTGATGGATCGTTCCCTTGATAAGTAGGAAGTGGCCTTCTTTGTCTTTTTTGATTATATTTGGTTTGAAGTCTATTTTATCTGATATTAATATAGCTACACCTGCTTGTTTCTTATTCCCATTTGCTTGGAATACTGTTTTCCACCCTTTCACCCTGAAGAGATGTCTGTCTTTAATGGTGAGGTGGGTTTCTTGAAGGCAACAGATTGAGGGGTCTAATTTTTTGATCCATCCTGTTAGCTAGAAGACAAAGAATTTTTACAACATTTAACTCTCTTTTGTTTAAAATGGGAAACATTCATAGGACACAAAGAGTTATAGACGGTGAATTTACTGTTATTTTACAATGGGTATCATTGGCAATACACAGTCACCTTACAAACTTTGAACTCTCAGTTTGTTTGCAATGGTAAAACTTCTTTGTAGACAGTAAGGTTATAAAACATTGCATTCCCTGTTAGTTGACAGTGGAAAATGTTGTTAGAAGATAAAGAGATTTTAGAACATTGCATTCCTTTTACTTTACAGTGGGAAACATTCTTAGTACACAAGTCATTATACAACTTTGAATTCACTGTTAGTTTACCATGGAATCATTCACAAAACACAGCCACGTAACAAAATGTTGAATTCACAGTTTGTTTGCAAAGGCAATGTTCTTCATAGACAATCAGCTTGTACAACATTGAATTCCCGGTTAGTTTTCAGTAGGAAACGTTGTTACAAGGCAAAGAACTTTCACAACATTGAATTCCCTTTAAGTTATACTGGGAAATGTCTAAGGACACAAGGAGTTATAGAACGTTGAATTCAGTGATGGTTTACAATGTGAATCATTCACAATACAAGCCCCATAACAGAACTTTGAATTCACAGTTTGTTTGCAATGACAAATGCTCTTCATAGATAATCAGCTTATAGAACACTGAATTCCCTTTTAGTTTACAGTGGCAAATGCTGTTAGAAGACAAAGAACATTTACAACATTGAACTCCCTTTCATTTATAATGGGAAGCATTCTTAGGACACAAGACTTATAGAACTTTGAATACACTGTTTTTTAAAGTGGCAGCCACTGGCAATACATACTCACATTACAGACTTTGAATTCTCAGTTCGTTTGCAATGGTAAATCTTTTTCTTAGACAGTCAGGGTATAGGCCATTGTATTCTGTGTTAGTTGACAGTGGGAAACATAGTTAGAAGGGAAAGAGATTTTAGAACATTGAATTCCCTATGGGTTACACTGGGTAACGTATAAGGACACATTTAGTTATAGAACGCTGAATTAAGTGATGGTCTACAATGGTAATCACTCACAATACACAGCCTCGCAAAAGAACTTTGAATACACAATTTGTTTGCAATTCCACATGTTCTTTGTAAACAAGCAGGTTATAGAACATTGAATTCCCTGTTAGTTTACAGTGGGATACATTGTTAGAAGACAAAGAACTTTTCGAACACTGAATTCCACTTAGTTTATACTGGGTAACATATAAGGAAACAAGGATTTATAGAACGTTGAAGACTGTGATGGTTTACAATGGGAATCATTCACAATACACAGCCACGTAACAGAACGTTGAATTCACAGTTTGTTTGCAATGGCAATGTTCTTTGTAGACAGTCAGCATATACAACATTGAATTTCCAGTTAGTTCACAGTGGGAAACCTTGTTAGAAGACAAAGAACTTTCACAACATTGAATTCCCTTTAGTTAATAATAGGAAACCTTTTTAATATCCAAGGAGTTATAGAACTTTGTATTAACTCTGAGTTTACAATGGGAATCACTCACAATACATAGTCATGTTACAGAACTTTGAATTCACAGTTTGTTTGCAATGGCAAATGTTCTTCGTAGGCAATCAGCTTATAGAACATTGAATTCTCTGCTAGTTTACAGTGGCAAACGTTGTTAGAAGAAAAAGAACATTTACAACATTGAACTCCCTTTAGTTTATAATGGGAAACTTTGAATTCACAGTTTGTTTGCAATGGCAATGTTCTTCATAGACAATCAGCTTATACAACATTGAATTCCTGGTTAGTTTGCAGTGGGAAATGCTGTTAGAAGAGAAAGAACTTTCACAACATTGAATTCCCTTTCATTTATACTGGGAAATGTCTAAGGACACAAGGAATTATAGAACATTGAATTCAGTGATGGTTTACAATGGAATCACTCACAATAGACAGCCATGTAACAGAACTTTGAATTCACAGTTTGTTTGCAATGACAAATGCTCTTCATAGATAATCAGCTTATAGAACACTGAATTCCCTTTTAGTTTACAATGGCAAATGCTGTTAGAAGACAAAAAAAATTTACAGCATTGAACTCCCTTTCCTTTATAGTGGGAAACATTCTTAGGACACAAGGACTTGTAGAACTTTGAATACAATGTTGGTTAAAGTGGCAGTCATTCGCAATACACACTCATGTTACAGACTTTGAATTCTCAGTTCATTTGCAATGCTAAATCTTGTTCTTAGACAGTCAGGTTATAAAACATTGAATACCCTGTTAGTTGACAGCTGGAAAAGTTGGTAGAAGAGAAAGAGATTTTAGAACATTGCATTCCTTATAGTTTATAAGGGGAAATGTTCTTAGTACACAAGTAGTTATAGAACTTTGAATTAACTCTATATAACTTTGGATTCACTGTTAGTTTACAATGGAATGATTCACAAAACACACTCAAGTTACAGAACTTTGCATTCACAGTTTGTTTGCAATGGCAAATGTTCTTCTTTGACAGTCAGCATATAGAACATTGAATTTCCTGTTAGCTGGCAGTGGGAAACATTGTTAGAATACAAAGAGATTTTAGAACATTGCATCCTTATAGTTTACAATGGCAAATGTTCTTCATAGACAAGCAGCTTATACAACATTGAATTCCTGCTTAGTTTACAGTGGGAAATGTTGTTAGAAGGCAAAGAAATTTTAGAGCATTGAATTCCCTGTGGGTTACACTGGGTACATTTATTTATAGAACGCTGGATTCAGTGATGGTCTACAATGGGAATCACTCACAATACACAGCCATGTAACAGAATGTTGAATTCACAGTTTGTTTGCAAAGGCAATGTTCTTTGCAGACAATCAGCTTATACAACATTGAATTCCCGGTTAGTTCACAGTGGGAAAGCTTGTTAGAAGACAAAGAGCTTTGACAACATTGAACTCCCCTAAGTTTATAGTGGGAAACGTTCATAGGACACAAGGAGTTATAGAATGTTGAATTCAGTGATCGTTTGCAATGGGAATGACTCACAATACACAGCCTCATAACAGAACTTTGAATACACAGTTTGTTTGCAATGCCAAAGGTTCTTCATAAACAAGAAGGTTATAGAACATTGAATTCCCTGTTATTTTACAGTGGAAAACATTGTTAGAAGACAAAGAACTTTTAGAACACTGAATTCCCTTTAGTTTTTACTAGGTAACGTATAATGACACAAGGAGAACGTTGAATACAGTGATGGTTTACAATGGGAATCATTCACAATACACAGCCACATAACAGAACGTTGAATTCACAGTTTGTTTGCAATGGCAATGTTCTTCGTAGACAATCAGCATATACAACATTGAATTTCCAGTTAGTTCTCGGTGGGAAACCTTGTTAGAAGACAAAGAACTTTCACAACATTGAATTCCCTCTAGTTAATAATAGGAAACGTTTTTAATACCCAAGGAGTTATAGAACTTTGTATACAAAGTTTACAATGTCAATCACTCACAATACACTGTCATGTTACAGAACTTTGAATTCACAGTTTGTTTGCAAATGTTCATCGTAGGCAATCAGCTTATAGAACATTGAATTCCCTGTTAGTTTACAGTGGCAAACGTTGTGAGAAGAAAAAGAACTTTTACAACATTGAACTCCCTTTAGTTTATAATAGGAAACTTTCATAGGGCACAAGGAGTTATAGACGGTGAATTTACTGTGAGTTTACAATGGGAATCATTCACCATACACAGTCATGTTACAGAACTTTGAATTCTTAGTTTGTTTGCAATGCTAATTCTTCTTCGTAGACAGTCAGGTTATAGAACATTGAATTCCCTGTTAGTTGACAGTGGGAAATGTTGTTAGAAGAGAAAGAGATTTCAGAACATTTCATTCCTTTAACTTCACAGTGGGAAACATTTTCAGTACACAAGCAGTTATAAAACTTTGAATTCACTGTTACTTTGCAACGGAATCATTCGCAAAAGACAATCATGTTAGAGAACTTTGAATTCACAATTTGTTTGCAATGGTAATGTTCTTCGTAGACAATCGGCTTATACAACATAGTATTCCTGGTTAGTTTAAGTGGGAAACGTTGTTAGAAGACAAAGAAGTTTCACAACATTGAATTCCCTTATGTTTATACTGGGAAATTTCTGAGGACACAAGGCGTTATAGAACGTTGATTTCAGTGATCTTTTATACTGGGAATCACTCACAATACACAGCCTCGTAACAGAACTTTGAAAACACAGTTTATTCGTAATGGCAAAGGCTCTTCATAGACAAGCAGGTTATACAACATTGAATTCCCAGTTAGTTTACAGTGGGAAATGCTGTTAGAAGACAAAGAACTTTTAGAACATTGAATTCCCTTTAGTTTATACTGGGTAACATATAAGGACACAAGGAGTTATAGAACGTTGAATACAGTGCTGGTTTAAAATGGGAATCCCTCACAATACACAGCCACGTAAGGGAACTTTGAATTCACAGTTTGCTTGCAGTGGCAAATGTTCTTCATAGATAGTCAGCTTATAGAACATTGAATTTCCTGTTATTTTACAGTTTCAAATGTTGCTAGAAGACAAAGAACATTTACTACATTCAACTCCCTTTAGTTTATAATGGCAAGCGTTCATAGGATACAAGGAGTTATGCCCACAGAATTTACTGTTAGTTTACAACGGGAATCATTCGCAATACACAGTCACGTTATAGAACTTTGAATTCTCAGTTTGTTTGCAATGGCAAATCTTCTTCATTGACGGTCAGGTTATAGAACATTGAAATAACTGTCAGTTGACAGTAGGAAAAATTGTTAGAAGAGAAAGAGATTTTAGAACATTGCATTCCTTTTAGTTTACAGTGGGAAATGTTCTTAGTACACATGTAGGTATAAAACATTGAATTCACTCTTAGTTTACAATGGAATCATTCACAAAACATAATCATGTTGGAGAACGTTGACTTCCTTGTTTGTTTTCCAATGGCAATGTTCTTTGTAGGTCATAAGCTTATACAACATTGAATTCCTGGTTAGTTTACAGTGGGAAATGTTAGAAGACAAAGAAATTTCAGAACATTGAATTCCCATTAGTTAATAATGGGAAACATTCTTGGTACAGAAGGAGTTATAGAACTTTGTATTAACTGTGAGTTTACAATGGGAATCACTCAGAATACACAGTCATGTTACAGAACTTTGAATTCACAGTTTGTTTGCAATGGCAAATGTTCTTAATGGACAGTCAGCTTATAGAACATTGAACTTCCTGTTAGTTGACAGAGGGAAACGTTGTTAGAAGACAAAGAATTTGTAGAACATTGAATTGCCTTTAGTTTATACTAGGTAATGTATAAGGGCACAAGGAGTTATAGTATGTTAAATTCAGTTATGATTTACAATGGGAATCAGGAACAATACACAGCCACATAACAGAACATTGAATTCACAGTTTGTTTGCCATGGCAAATGTTCTTCGTAGACAATCAGCTTATACAACATTGAATTCCCGGTCAGTTCACAGTGGGAAATGTTGTTAGAAGACAAAGAACATTTACAACATTCCACTCTGTTTACTTTATAATGGGAAACGTTCTTAGTACAGAAAGAGATATAGACGTTGAATTTACTGTCAGTTTACGACAGGAATCATTCGCAATACAAAGTCACGTTACAGACTTTGAATTCTCAGTTTGTTTGCAATGGCAAATCTTCTTCATAGATAGTCAACTTATAGAACATTGTATTGCCTGTTAGGTGGCAGTTGGAAATGTTGTTAGACAAGACAGAGATTTTAGAACATTGTATTCCTTTTAGTTTAGAATGGGAAACTTTCTTAGTACAAGTTTCCTATTATTAATTAAAGGGAATTCAATATTGTGAAAGTTCTTTGTCGTTAACAACGTTTCCCACTGTCAACTAACAGTGAATTCAAAGTTGTACAAGCTGATTGTCTTCTCATATCATTAAACATTTTAAACCAACAGGGATTTCAATGCCCTATAAGCTTACGGTCTAGTAAGAACATTTTCATTGTAAACATAGAGGGAATGCAAACTTTTGTAAGGGTATTCTGTACGTTGAACATTTCCCATTGAAAACTAACAGTGAATTGAAAGATCCATAAGCTCCTTGTGTAATAACAACATTTTACATTATAAATTAAAGGGAATTCAATGATCTAAAAGCTGTTTGTCTTCTAACAACGTTTCCGCTCTCTAAACAAACAGAATTCAATGTTCTCTAAGCTGATTGTCTAGGAAGAACACTTGCTATTGCAAACTAACTGGGAATTCAAACTTCTGTAACATGACTGTGTATTGCAAATGATTCTCGTTCTTAAAATAACAATGAATTCAAAGTTCTGTAACTCATTGTGTACTAAGAATGTTTGCCGTTGTAAACTAAAAGGAATGCAATCTTCTAAAATCTCTTTCTCTTCTAAAAACGTTTCCAACTGTAAACGAACAGGGAATTCAATGTTCTATCAGCTGACTGACTTCAAAGAAGATTTCCATTGCAAACAAACTGAGAATTCAAAGTTCTGTGTCAGGATTGTGTATTGCAAATGTTTCCCATTGTAAACTAACAGTAAAATCAATGTCTATAACTCTTTGTGTCCTAAGAACATTCCCCAACTAAATTGAGTTCATTGTAAATGTTCTTTGTCTTCTAACCACGTTTCTCACTGTCAACTAACAGGGAATTCAAAGTTTTATAAGCTGATTGTCCACAAAGAATGTTTGCCATTGCAAACAAACTGTGAAATCCATGTTCTGTCTCATCCCTGTGCATTGTGAGTGATTCCCATTGTAAACCATCACTGAATTCAAAGTTCCATAACTCCTTCTGCACTAAGAACATTTCCTATGACTAACTAATAGGAATTCAATGTCCTAAAAGTTCTTGGTCTTCTAAAAACGTTTCCCAGTGTGAACTAACTTAGAATTCAATGTTGAATAAGCTGATTGTCCATGAAGAACATTTGCCACTAAAAACAAAATGTGAATTCATCATTCTGAAACACAATTGTGTACTGAGAATGATTCCCATTGTAAACTAACAGTGAGTTGAAAGTTCTACAAGCTGATTGTCTGTTCAGAACATGAAACATTTTAAACCATTGCTAACTAACACTGAATTCATAGTTGTATAAGCTGTTTGTCTGCAAAGAATGTTTCCATTTGTCAACTAACAGAGGATTAATAGTTATGTAAGCTGATTTGTCTGCAAAGAACATTTCCCATAGCCAACTAACACAGAATTCATAGTTCTATAACCTGATTGTGGGCAAAGAATATTTTTCATTGTCAGCTGCTAGAGAATTCATAGTTTTATGAGCTGATTGCCTGCCAAGATCATTTCACATTGTAAAGTAACAGGGAATTCCTAATTCTATGGGCTTCTTGTCTGCTAAGCACATTTCCTATTCTAAACAAACTGTGCATTCTTAGTTCTAAAACCTGATTGTTGGCTAGAACATTTACCCATGCAAACTAACATACAATTCATAGTTCTTTACACTGATTGTTGGTGGAGAACATTACACATTGTAAACTAACAGTGAATTCCCAATCCTGTGTGCTGACTGTCTGCTCAGCACATTTCCTATTGTAAACTAATAGTGAATTTGCAGGTCTGTAAGCAGATTTTCAGCTGAGAACATTTCACATTTTCAACTAGCAGATAGTTCACAGTTCTATAAGCTGATTGTATGCAAAGAACATTTCTCATTCTCAACTACCAGAGAACTCATAGTTCTATAAGCTGATTTCCTGATAACTATTTTTCCCATTGTAAACTAACAGTGAATTCCCAATTCCATATGGTCATTGTCATTGTCTGCTAAATACATTTCCAATTGAAATCTATCAGTGAATTCTTAGTTAGTCAAGTAACACAGAATTCATAGTTCCATAACTTGATTGTGTGTGAAGAACATTTCTCATCGTCAACTGCTAGAGAATTCATATTTCTATAAGCTGATTGCCTGCCAAGCACATTTCCCATTGGAAAGTAAGAGGGAATTCCAAATTCTATGTGCTGCTTGCCTGCTAAGCATATTTCCTATTGTAAAGAAACAGTGAATGCTTAGTTCTAAAACCTGGTTGTCTGCTAGAACATTTCCCAGTGCAAACTAACACAGAATTCATAGTTCTTTACGCAGATTGTCCACGGAGAACATTACCCATTGTAAACTAACAGTGAATTCCCACATCTATGTGCTGATTGTCTGCTAAGCACATTTCCCATTGTAAACTATAGTGAATTCAAAGGTCTGTAAGTAGATTTTCAGCTAAGAACATTTCACACTGTCAACTAACAGAATCCCTAGTTGTATAAGCTCATTGTGTGCGAAGAACATTTCTCATTGTCAACTACCAGAGAAATCACAGTTCTTATAGAAATGATTGCCTGAAAAGTATTTTTCCCATTGTAAAGCGACAGTGAATTCCTAATTCTGTATGGTGATTGTCTGCTAATCGCATTCCCCATTGAAAAGTAACAGTGAATTCATAGTTCTATAGGCTGTTTGTCAATTAGAGAACATTTCCAATAGAAAACTGACGGTGAATTCATAGTTGTAAAGTATATTTTCTGTGGAGCACCTTACCAATTGTAAAATAACAGAGAATTCATAGTCCTAAACGCTGATTGTGTGCTAGAACATGTCCCATTGCTAACTAACACTGAATTTGTAGTTGTATAGGATGATTGTCCGCAAAGAACATTTCCCATTGTCAATTAACACAGGATTCATAGTTCTTGGCTGATTGTCTACAAAGAACATTTACCATAGTCAACTAACACAGAATTCATAGTTCTATAACCTGATTGTGTGCAAAGAATGTTTCTAATTGTCACCTGCTGGACAATTCATAGTTCTATAAGCTGATTGCCTGCCAAGAGCATTTCCCATTGCAAAGTAACAAGGAATTCCTAATTCTATGTGGTGCTTGTCTGATAAGCATATTTCCTTTTTTAAAAAAATTTTTTTTGTTATTTTTATTTATTTATTTGAGATCAACAGACTAAGAGAGAAAGAGGCAGATAGAGAGAGGGAGAGAGAATGGGCATGCCAGGGCCTCCAGCCACTGCAAACAAACTCCAGACGCGTGTGCCCCCTTGTGCATCTGGATAACGTGGGTCCTGGGGAGTTGAGCCTCAAACTGGGGTCCTTAGGCTTTACAGGCAAGCACTTAACCGCTAAGCCATCTCTCCAGCCCTTTGCTATTATTCTTAAAATATACACTTAAGCTATTGGAAACAAACAGTGAATTCTTAGTTCTAAAGCCTGATTGTCTGCTAGAATATTTCCCAGTGAAAACTAACACAGAATTCATAGTTCTCTATGCTGATTGTCCATGGAGAACATTACTCATTGTAAACTAACAGTGAATTCCCAATCCTATGTGCTGATTATCTGCTAAGCACATTTCCCGTTGTGAACTAATAGTGAATTCGTAGGTCTGTAAGCAGATTTTCAGCAAAGATCAGTTCCCATTGTCAACTAACAGAGAATTCCTAGTCATATAAGCTAATTGTATGTGTGGAATATTTCTCATTGTCAACTACAAGAGAATTCATAGTTCTTGTAGAATTGATTGTCTGATAAGTATTTTCCCACTGTAAACTGACAGTGAATTCCTAATTGTGTACAGTGATTGTCTGCTAAGCACATTCCCCATTGAAAAGTAACAGTGAATTCATAGTTTTATAAGCTGGTTGTCTATTAGAGAACATTTCCGAAAGAACACTAACGGTAACCACACAGTAGTATAAGCAGATTTTCTGTGAAGCACCTTTCCCATTGTAAACTAACAGAGAATTCAGAGTCCTAAACGCTGATTGTGTGCTAGAACATTTCCCATTGCTAACAGTGAATTCATAGATGTGTAAGCTGATTGTCCGCAAAGAACATTTCCCATTGTTAACTAACACAGAATTCATAGTTCTGTTACCTGATTGTGTGCGAAGAACATTTCTCATCCGCAACTGCTAGATAATTCATAGTTCTTTAAGCTGATTGCCTGCCAATCTTATTTCCCATTCTAAAGTAACAGGGAATTCATAATTCTATGTGCTGCTTGCTTGCTAAGCATATTTCCAATTGTAAAAAAAAACAGTGAATTCTTAGTTCTAAAACCTGATTGTGTGCTAGAATATTTCCCAGTGCAAACTGACACAGAATTCATAGTTCTTTACACTGATTTTCCATGTAAAACATTACCCATTATAAACGAACAGTGAATTCCCAATTCTATCTGCTGATTGCTGGCTAACCATATTTCTCATTGTAAACAAATAGAGAATCCATAGGTCTGTAAGCAGATTTTCAGCTAAGAACAGTTCCCATTGTCAATTAAGAGAGAATTCCTAGTTGTATAAGCTGATTGTGTTCGAAGAATATTCCTCATTGTCAAGTACCACAGAATTCATAGTTCTTATAGAACTTATTGCTTTATGAGTATTTTTCCCATTGTAAACTGACAGTGAATTCCAAATTCTGTATGGTGATTGTCTGCAAAGCACATTCCCCATTGAAATGTAACAGTGAATTCATAGTTCTATAAGCTGGTTGTCTATTAGGGAACTTTTCCCATAGAAAACTAATGGTGAATTCATGGTTGTATAAGCAGATTTCCTGTGAAGCACCTTTCTTGTTGTAAAGTAACAGTGCATCCAAAGTTCTATTGGCTGAGCATATACTAAGAGCATTCCCCATGGTGAACTTACAGTGATTTAGTAGTTCTATAAGCTGGGATGTCTATTAAGAATATTTACGACAGAAAACTAACATTGAATTCATAGTTGCATAAGCACATTTTCTGCTAAGAACATTTGTAAGGTGAGAAAGAATTTAGCATTCAGTAACCTAATTTGTTGCGAAGACATTTCCCTTTGCAAACTAACAGCGATTTCAAATATCTGTAAACTGAGTGTCAACTAAGCTCATTTCCCATTAGAAACAACTGGAGAATTCATAGTTCTATGATCTGAGAACATTTCCATTGTAAACTTGCGGTGAATTCTTAGGTGAATCAGATGATTGTCTGTTCGAACATTTCCCATTGCAAACAAACACAGAATTCATAGTGCTCTAAGCTGGTTATGTAATAAGAACATTTGCCATAGAAAACTAACTGTGAATTCATAGTTGTGTAAGCAGATTTTCTGCTAAGATCATTTCCCTTTGCAAGCTAACAGAGAATTCAGAATTCTACAACTTGACTGATTGTGCAAGACATTTCCATTTGCAAAGTAACAGTGAATTCCATATTGTATGAGCTGATTGTCTCCTGTGAACATTTCCCATTGTATACTAACAGTGAATTAAAAGTTCCATTGTCTGATCATATACTTAGAATATTTCCCACTGTAAAGTAATGGTGAATTCATGGTTGTATAAGCTGATTTTCTGCAAAGCACCTTTCCCATTGTAAACTAACACAGAATTCATAGTCCTAAACAGTGATTGTGTGCTACGACATTTCCCATTGCTAACTAACACTGAATTCGTAGTTGTATAAGCTGGTTGGGTGCAAAGAAAATTTCCCATTGTCAATTAACCCAGGATTCATAGTTCTGTAAGCTGATTGTCTGCAAAGAACATTTCCCAATGTCAACTAACACAAAATTCATACTTCTATAACCTGATTGTGTGGGAAGAACATTTCTCATGGTCAAATGCTAGAGAATTAATAGTTCTATAAGGTGAAGGCCTGCCATACACATTTCCCATTGTAAAGTAACAGGGAATTTGTAATTCTATGTGCTGCTTGCCTACTAAATATATTTCCTATTGTAATCAAACAGTGAATTCTTAGTTCTAAAATCTGATTGTCTGCTAGAACATTTCCCAGTGCAAACTAATGCAGAATTCATAGTTCTCTATGTGGATTGTCTACAGAGAACATTACCCATTGTAAACTAACAGTGAATTCCCAAATCTATGTGCTGATTGTCTGCTAAGCACATTTCCCATTGTAAACTATTAGTGAATTCATAGGATTGTAAGCAGATTTTCACCTAAGAACAGTTCCCATTGTCAACTAACAGAGAATTCCTAGTTGTATAAGCTGATTTTGTGTGACAAACCTTACTCATTGTCAACTACCAGAGAATTCACAGTTCTTATAGAACTGATTGCCTGATAAGTATTTTTCCAATTGTAAAGTGACAGTGAATTCCTAATTCTGTATGGTGATTGTCTGCTAAGCACATTCCCCATTGAAAAGTTACAGTGAATTCATAGTTCTATAAGCTGGTGGTCCATTAGAGAACATTTCCGATAGAAAACTGACGGTGAATTCATAGGTGTATAAGCAGATTTTCTACAAAGTACCTTTCCCATTGTAAACTAACAAAGAATTCATAGTCCTAAACACTGATTTTGTGCTAGAACAATTCCCTTTGCTAACTAACACTGAATTCGTAGTTGTATAAGCTGATTGTCTGCAAAGAACATTTCACATTGTCAACTAACACAGAATTCATAGTTCTGTAAGCTGATTGTGTGTGAAGAACATTTCTCATTGTCAACTACCAGAGAATTCATAGTTCTTATAGAACGGATTGCCTGATAAGTATTTTTCCAATTGTAAACTGACAGTGAATTCCTAATTCTGTATGGTGATTGTCTGCTAAGCACATTCAGCATTGAAAAGTAACAGTGAATTCATACTTCTATAAGCTGGTTGTCTATTAGAGAACATTTCTGATACAAAACTAACAGTGAATTCATAGTTGTATAAGAAGATTTCCTGCAAAGCACCTTTCACATTGTAAACTAAGACAGAATTCATAGTCCTAAACGCTTATTGTGTGCTAGAACATTTCCCTTTGCTAACTAACACTGAATTTGTAGTTGTATAAGCTGATTGTCCACAAAGGACATTTCACATTGTCAACTAACACAGAATTCATAGTTCTGTAAGCTGATTGTGTGCGAAGAACATTTCTCATTGTCAACTGTCAGAGAATTCATAGTTCTATAAGCTGGTTGCCTGCCAGGCACATTTCCCATTGTAAAGTAACAGGGAATTCAACGTTCTATTGGCTGGTCATATCCTAAGAACCTTCCCCATTGTTAGGTAACTGTGAATTCATAGTTCTATAAGCTGCATGTCTGTCAAGAAAATTTCCCATAGAAAACTAACAGTGAATTCATAGTTGTATAAGCAGATTTCCTGCTAACAACATTTCCCATGGTAAGGTAACAGAGAATATAGAGTTGTATAACTGGGTTGATTGCGCAGGACATTTCCCATTGCAAACTAACACCGATTTCAAACACATATAAACAGAGTGTCAAGTAAGCACATTTCCCTTTGGAAACTACCAGAGAATTCATAGTTCTATGATCTGATTGTCTATTAAGAACATTTCCATTCTAAACTAACAGTTAATTCTTAGGTGAATCAGCTGATTGTCTGCTGGAACAGTTCCCATGCTCAACTAACACAGGATTCATATTTCTGTAAGCTGATTGTGTGCGAAGAATATTTCTCATTGTCAACTAACACATAATTCAAAGTTCTGTAAGCTGATTGTGTGCCCAGCGCATTTTCCTTTTTGAAGTAACAGTGAATTGAAAGTTTTTTTGGCTGATTGCCTGCCAAGCACTTTTCCATTGTAACGTGAGAGTGAATACAAAGTTCTATTGGTTGATCATATACTAAGAACATTACCCATTGTTAACTATCAGTGAATTAGTAGTTCTATAAGCTGGATATCTATTACAAACATTTCCCATAGAAAGCTAACATTGAATTCATAGTTGTATAAGCAGATTTTCTGCTAAGAATATTTCCCATTGTAAGGTAAGAGAGAATTTAGAATTCTATTACCTGATTGGTTGCGCAGACATTTCCCTTTGCAAACTAACAGCGATTTCAAAGATCTGTAAACTGAGTGTCAACTAAGCTCATTTCCCATTAGAAACAACCAGAGAATTCATAGTTCTATGATCTGATTATCTACAAAGAACATTTCTATTGTAAACTAGCATGAATTCCTAGGCTAATCAGCCTATTGTCTGCTAGAACACTTCCCATTGCAAACAAACACAGAATTCATAGTTCTCTAAGGTGGTTGTGTAATAAGAACATTTGCCATAGAAAACTAACTGTGAACTCACAGTTGTATAAGCAGATTTTCTTCTAAGAACATTCTCCATGTGAGCTAACAGAGAATTCAGAAGTCTATAAGGTGATTGATTGCAGAAGACATTTCCCATTGCAAACTACTGGTGACTTCCATATTGTATGAGCTGATTGTCTCCTACGAACATGTCCCATTGTATAGTAACAGTGAATTCAAAGTTCCATTGCCTGACCATATACTAAGAATATTTCCCATTGTAAAGTAATGGTGAATTCATAATTGTATAAGCCAATTTCTGAGAAGCAACTTTCCCACTGTAAACTAACAGAGAATTCATAGTCCTAAATGGTGATTATGTGCTAGAACATTTCCCATTGTTAACTAACACTGAATTCGTAGTTGTATAAGCTGATTGTCCACAAAGAACATTTGCCATTGGCAAGTAAGACAGAATTCATAGTTCTATAACCTTACTGTGTGCAAAGAACATTTCTCATGGTCATCTCCTAGAGAATTCATGGTTCTATAAGCTGATTGCCTGCCAGCACAATTCCCATTGTATTGTAGCAGGGATCTCCTAATTCTATGAGCTTCTTGTCTCCTAAGCATATTTCCTATTGTAAACAAACAGTGAATTCTTAGTTCTAAAACCTGATTGTCTGCTAGAACATTTCCCAGTGCAAACTAACACAGAATTCATACTCCTCTACGGTGATTGTCCATAGAGAACATTACCCATTGTAAATGAACAGTGAATTCCCAAGTCTATGTGCTGATTATCTGCTAAGCACATTTCCCATTGTAAACTAAGAGTGAATTCATAGGTCTGTAATCAGACTTTCAGCTAAGAACATTTCCCATTGTCAACTAACAGAGAATTCCTAGTTGTATAAGCTGATTGTGTGGAAAAAACATTTCTCATTGTCTAGTACCAGAGAATTCATAGTTTTTATAGAACTGATTGCCTGATAAGTATTTTTCCCATTGTAAACTGATAGTGAATTCCTAATTCTGTATGGTGATTGTCTGCTAAGCACATTCTGCATTGAAAAGTAACAGTGAATTCATAGCTCTATAAGCTGGTTGTCTATCAGAGAACATTTCTGATACAAAACTAACAGTGAATTCATAGTTGTATAAGCAGATTTTCTGGGAAGCACCTTTCCCAATCTAAACCAACAGAGAATTCATAGTCCCAAACGCTGATTGTGTGCCAGAACATTTCCCATGGCTAACTAAAACAGAATTCGTAGTTCTGAAAGCTGATTGTCAGCAAAGAACATTTCCCATTTTCAACTAACAAAGAATTCATAGTTCTGTAAGCTGACTGTGTGTGAAGAACATTTCTCATTATCATCTTCCAGAAAATTCATAGTACTATAAGCTGATTGCCTGCCAAGCACATTTCCCATTGTAAAATAACAGGGAATTCAAAGTTCTATTGCCTGATCATATGCTAAGAACATTCCCCATTGTTAACTAACAGTGAATTCGTAGTTCTATAAGCTGCATGTCTATTAAGAACATTTCCCACAGAAAACTAACGTTGAATTCATAGTTGTATAAGCAGATTTTCTGCTAGGAACATTTCCCATTGTAAGGTAGTAGAGAATTTAGAGTTCTACAACCTGATTGGTTGCACAGACATTCCCCATTGCAAACAAAGAGCGATTTGAAATATCTGAAAACTGAGTGTCAAGTAAGCACATTTCCAATTGGAAACTACCACTGAATTCATAGTTCTATGATCTTATTCTCCACTAAGAACATTTCCATTAAAAACTAGCAGTGAATTCTTAGAATAATCAGCGGATTGTCTGCTACAACATTTCCCATTGTAAACAAACACAGAATTCATAGTTCTCTAAGCTGGTTGTGTAATAAGAACATTAGGCATAGAAGACTTTCTGTGAATTCATAGTTGTATAAGCAGATTTTCTGTGAAGCACCTTTTGCATTGCAAACTCTCAGAGAATTCGTAGTCTAAACTCTGATTGCGTGCTAGAAACTTTCCCATTGCTAACTAACACTGAATTCGTAGTTGTGTAAGGTGATTGTCCACAAAGAACATTTCCCATTGTCAACAAACACAGAATTCATAGTGCTGTAAGCTGATTGTTTGCAAAGAACATTTCTCATTTTCAACTGCCGCAGAATTCATAGTTCCATAAGCTGATTGCCTGCTAAGCTCATTTCCCATTGTAAAGTAACAGAGAATTCAAAGTTCTATTTGCTGTTCATATGCTAAGAACATTCCTCATTGTTAACTAACAGTTAATTGGTAGTTCTTTAAGCTGGCTGTCTCTTAAGAACATTTCCCATAGAAAACTAACGGTGAATTCATAGTTGCATAAGCAGATTTTCTGCTAAGAACATTTCCCATTCTAAGATAAGAGAGAATTTAAAATTGTATAACCTGATTGATTACGCAGGACATTTCCTATTGCGAACTAATAGCGATTTCAAATATCTATAAACTGAGTGTCACATAAGCACATTTTCCTTTGGAAACTACCAGAGAATTCATAGTTCCATGATCTGATTGTCAACGAAGAACATTTCCATTGCAAACTAACAGTTAATTCTTAGGTAAATCACCTGATTGTCTGCTGGAACCTTTCCCATTGTCATCTAACACAGGATTCATAGCTCTGTAAGCTAATTGTGTGTGAAGAACATTGAACATTGAATCCTGTGTCAGTTGACAATGGGAAATGTTATTGGCAGACAATCAGCTTATACAACTACGAATTCAGTGTTAGTAAGCAATAGGCAATGTTGTAGCACACAATCAGCTTATAGAACTGTGTTAGTTTATAATCAGAAAGGTGGTTCACAGAAAATCTGCTTATATAACTATGAATTCACCATTAATTTTCTGTGGGAAATGTTCTTAATAGCAAGCAGGTTATAGAACTATGAATTGACTGTTAGTTTTCAATGGGGAATGTGCTTAGCAGTCAATCATCATACAGAAATAGGAACTCACTGTCAGTTTCCCATGGGAAAAATATTTTTCAGGCAATCAGCTTTTAGAAGTACGAAGTCTCTATTAGTTGACAGTGGGAAATGTTCTTACCTGAAAATCTGGTTACACACCTACGAATTCACTACTAGTTTACAATGGGAAATCTGCTTAGCAGACAATATGCACATAGAATTGGGAATTCACAGTTAGTTTACAATGGGTAATGTTCTCCCCTGACAATCAGCGTAAAGAACTATGAAATCTGTGTTAGTTTGCAATGGGAAATGTTCTAGCACAGAGTCAGGTTTTAGAACTAAGAATTCACTGTTTGTTAACAATAGGAAATGTGCTTAGCAGACAAGCAGCACGTAGAAATAGGAAATCTGTGTTAGTTTATAATGGGGAATGTGCTTGGCAAGCAATCAGCTTATAGAACTGTGAATTCTCTAGCAGTTGTCAATGAGAAATGTTCTTCACACACAATGAAGTTATGGAACTATGAATTCTGTGTTACTTGACCATGGGAAATGTTCTTTGCAGACAATCAGCTTATATAACTATGAATTCAGTGTTAGAAAGCAATGGGAAAGGTTCTTCACACACAATCAGCTTGTAGAATTGTGAATTCTCTGTTAGTTTACAATGGGAAAGGTGCTTCACAGAAAATCTGCTTATACAACTGTGAATTCTCTATTGGTTTACAATGGGAAATATTCTTAATATATGATCAGTCAATGAAACTTTGAATTCCCTGTCAGTATACATTTGGAAATGTTTGTAGGAGAAAATCAGCTTATACAGTATGGAATTCACTGTTAGTTTGCAATGGAAAATGTCTTGCACAGTCAATAAGGTTATACACTTCTGAATTCTCTGTTACACTGCAATGGGAAATGTTCTTAGCAAAAAAGCTGCTTTATACAACTATGAATTCACCATTAGTTTTCTATGGCAAATGTTCTTATTAGACAACCAGCTTATAGAACTATGAATTCTGTGTTAGTTTGCAATGGGAAATTTTGTAGCAGACAATCAAGTGATTCACCTAAGATTTCACCATACCTGATTTTAACCTATACTACAGAGCCATAGTAACAAAAACAGAGTGGTACTGGCACAAAAGCAGACTTGTAGACTAATGGAACAGAATAGAGGACCCAGATGTAAGTCCAGGTAGCTATAGTCACCTGATATTCGATAAAAATGCCAAAAATATTCATTGGAGAAAAGACAGCCTCTTCAGCAAATGGTGTTGGGAAAACTGGATATATATCTGTAGAAGGATGAAAATAGATTCTTTGCTCTCTCCATGCACAAGAATTCAGTCCAAATGGATTAAAGACCTTAACATCAGACCTGAAACTCTGAAATTGCTAGAGGAAAAAGTAGGGGAAACCCTTCAACATATTGGTCTTGGCAAAGGCTTTCTGAATACAACCCCAATTGCTCAGGCAATAAAACCACAGATTAACCACTGGGACCTCATGAAATTACAAAGATTTTGCACTGCAAAGGACACTGTGAATAAAGCAAAGAGGCAACCTACAGAATGGGAAAAATCTTTGCCAGCTATATATCTGATAGAGGATTAATATCTAGGATATACAAAGAACTCAAGAAGTTAAATAATAAGGAATCAAACAAGCCAATCAAAAAATGGGCTATGGAGGCAAACAGAGAATTCTCAAAGGAAGAAATACGAATAGCAAATAAGCATCTAAAAATTATTCTACATCACTAGTCATCAGGGAAATGAAGATTAAAACTACATTGAGATTCCATCTCACTCCTGTAAGATTGGCTACCATCATGAAAACAAATGATCATAAATGTTGGCAGGGATGTGGAAAAAGCAGAACCATTCTAAACTGTTGGTGGGAATGCAATCTGGTCCAGCCATTGTGGAAATCAGTGTGGAGGTTCCTAAAACAGCTAAAGATTGATCTACCATATGACCCAGCTATAGCACTCCTAGGCATATATCCTAAGGACTCATCTCATTTCCTTAGAAGTACATGCTCAACCATGTTTATTGCAGCTCAATTTATAAAAGCTGGGAAAGGGAACCAGCCTAGATGTCTCTCAACTGATTAGTGGATAATGAAGATATGGCACATTTATACAAGGGAGTTCTACACAGCGGTAAAAAAAAAATGAAGTTATGAAATTTGCAGAAACGTGGGTGGATCTGGAAAGGATTATATTAAATGAGGTAACCTGGGCCCAGAAAGCCAAGTGCCACATGTTCTCCCTCACATGTGGATCCTAGCTACAGATGATTTGGCTTCTGTGCAAGAAAAAAAAATAAACTCAGTAGCAGAGGCCACTAAGTTACAATGTGATATAAACAGAAGAGAAAGGAAGGGAGGAGGGTATTTACGAGGTTGGTATTATATATATGTAAGCAGAAAGATTGAGATGGGGAGGGGATATGATGGAGAATAGGATTTCAAAGAGGAAACGGGGGGGGGGAGGGTAGTACCATGGGATATTTTTTGTAATCATGTAAAATGTTAATAAAAATTGAGAAAAAAAATTTAAAAAGCAGTAAAAATAGAAAACTAATGGTGAATTCATAGTTGTATAAGCAGACTTTCTGCTAAGAACATTTCTCATTGTATGGTAACAGAGAACATAGAGTTCTATAACCTGATTGACTGCGCAGGACATTTCCCATTGCAAACTAACAGCGATTTGAAATATCTATAAACTGAGTGACAACTAAGCACATTTCCCATTGGAAATTACCAGAGAATTCATACTTCTATAATCTGATTGTCTACTAAGAACATTTCCATTGCAAACTACTGTGAATTCTTAGTTGAATCAACTGATTGTCTGCTAGAACATTTCCCATAGAAAACTAATGGTGAATTAATAGTTGTATAAGCAGATTTTCTGCTAAAAACATGTCCCATTGTAATCTAACAGAGAATTCAGAAGTCTATAACTTGATTGATTGCATAAGACATTTCCCATTGCAACCTAACACTGAACTCCATCTTGTATGAGCTGATTGTCTCCTACTAACATTTCCCATTGTATACTAACAGTGAATTCAAAGTTGCATTGCCTGATCATATACTAAGAATATTTCCCATTGTAAACTAATGCTGAATTCATACTTGTATAAACAGATTTTCTGCAAAGCACCTTTCCCTTTGTAAACTAACAGAGAATTCATAATCCTAAATGCTGATTGTGTGCGAAGAATATTTTCCATTGCAAACTAATACTGAAATCATAGTTATATAAGCTGATTGTCTGCAATGAACATTTCCCATAGTCAAGTAACAGAGAATTCATACTTCTATAACCTGATTGTGTGTGAAGAATGTTTGTCAAGGTCAACTGCTAGACAATTCAAAGTTCGATAAGTTGGTTGCCTGCCAAGCACATTCCTATTTGTAAACTAACAGGGAATTCCTAATTCTAGGTGCTGCTTGTCTGTTCAGCATATATCCAATTGTTAAACAAACAGTGAATTCTTGGTTCTAAAACCTGATTCTCTGCTAGAACATTTCCCAGTGCAAACTAACCTGTCCACGGAGAACATTATCCATTGTAAACTAACAGTGAATTCCCAATTCTATGTGCTGATTGTCTGCTAAGCACATTTCCCATTTTCAACTAATAGTGAATTTCTAGGTCTGTAAGCAGATTTTCAGCTAAGAACATTTCCCATTGTCAAGTAACAGAATTCATAGTTGTATAAGCTGATTGTGTGCGAAGAACATTTCTCATTGCCAACTACCAGAGAATTAATTCATAGTTCTATAAGCTGATGGCCGGATACGTATTTTTCCCATGGTAAACTGACAGAGAATTCCTAATTCTGTATGGTGATTCTCTGCTAAGCACATTCCCCATTGAAATGTAACAGTGAATTCATAGTTCTATAAGCTGGTTGTCTACTAACAACATTTCCCACAGGAAACTAACGGTGAATTCATAGTTGTATAAGCAGATTTTCTGCTAAGAACATTTCCTTTTGTAAGGTAACAGAGAATTCATAGTTCTATAAGCAGATTTTCTGTGAACCACCTTTCCAATTGTAAACTAAAAGAGAATTCATAGTTCCATAAGCTGATTGTGTGCAAAGAACACTTCCCAGCGCTAACACTGAATTGGTAGTTATCTAAGGTTATTGTTTGTGAAAAACGTTTCCCATAGTCAACGAACACAGAATTCATAGTTCTGTAACATCAAGGTGTGTGAAGAACACTTCTCATTGTAAACCGATAGACAACTCATAGTTCTATAAGCTGATTGCCTGCCAAGCACTATTCCAATTGTAAGGTAACAGTGAATTGAAAGTTCTAATGTTGTAGGCCCTCCTGTAGCCCACAATTGATGGTAGCTTGATATTGGAGAGTGGGCTTATGTTTGGATATGGTTCTGACTTGTTTCCCAGCTCCAGCTATGGGTCCCATACCAGTGAGGGGATCAGTTAGCCAAATTGAGAGCAGTTGGTTCCCCACCATGGCTGTGTGCCACCACTGCACTTTTGTGGGCATCACACCAAGTTATTTGCTGCTAAGTAGGTTAGACCATGCATTGTCCTGATGCTAACTTACTCTCCATTGGAGAATCTGCTTCTCTTTTTCAGATAGATGTAGATCCTATGGAGAGAGCCACCCCATCTTACCTCAAAAGGGCCCTGACTGAAACTAAGAAAAATTGGCGAAACAAGCAAGGGGGATGTTTTGTTGATGAACCAGATACCAGCACAAGGGGGAAGGAGTTCAGCACAGAGAAAAATCAACTCCTACCAAATCAGAGAGCCAGAGCCTCAGAGGCCCCCAACACCTCATCAATGAAGCAGACCAAATATGAACCCAACATGGCTCAGGGAAATTTTGTGGAAGAGGGGGTGGAAAGAATGTCAGAGCCACATGTTGGGTCATGATATGCAGAGACATTTAGCTTACCCATAACTGTGGGCTCACTCCACAATGCATGACCCGTATATCTCAACAAGGAGGGGTCAAGGGGAGGGTGTAGGTCATGGATGAGCCTAATAATGGTACCAAACTGACTGTATTTGCTGAATACAAAACTAACTAATAAAGAAAAAAAAAGAATGTTCTATTGGCTGATCTATAATAAGAACATTCCCCATTGTTAACTAACAGTGAATTCATAGATCTATAAGCTGGTTGTCTATTAAGAACATTTTCATAGAAAACGAACGTTGAATTCATAGTTGTATAAGCATATTTCCTGCTAAGAACATTTCCCATTGTACTATAAAGGAGAATTCAGAAGTCCATAACCTGATTGATTGTGGAAGACATTTCAAATTGCAAACTAACAGTGAATTCCACATTATATAAGCTGATTGTCTCCTACAAACATTTCCCATTGTATGCTAACAGTGAATTCAAAGTTCCATTGCCTGATCATATAATAAGAATATTCCCCATTGTAAACTAATGGTGAATTCATAGTTGTGTAAGCAGATTTTCAGTGAAGCACCTTTCCCATTGTAAACTAATAGAGAATTCACAGTTCTATAAGCTGATTGTGTGCAAAGAACATTTCCCATTCCTAATTAACAGTGAATTTGTAGTTTCCCATTGGAAACTAACAGTGAGTTCAAATATCTATAAACTGAGTGTAAACTAAGCACATTTCCTATTGGAAAGTACCAGAGAATTCTTAGTTCTATGCTCTGATTGTCTACTAAGAACATTTCCACTGTAAACTAACAGTGAATTCGTAGGACAATCAGCTGATTGTCTACTGGAAAATTTTCCATTGCAAACTAACACAGAATTCATAGTTCTATAAGCAGATTTTCTGCTAAAACCATTCCCTATTGTAAGGTAACAGAGAATTCAGAGTTCTATAACCTGATTGATTGCGCAGTACATTTCCTATTGCAAACTAGCAGTGAATCCATATTGTATAAGCTGATTGTCTCCTACGAACATTTCCCATTGTGTACTAACAGTGAATTCCAAGTTCCATTACCTGATCATATACTAAGAATCTTTCACATTGTAAACTAATGCTGAACTCATAGTTGTATAAACAGATTTTCTACGAAGCACCTTTCCAACTGTAAACTAACAGAGAACTCACAGTTCTATAAGCTGATTGTGTATGAAGAAAATTTCCAATTGCTAACACTGAATTCGTAGTGATATAAGCTTATTGTTTGCAAAGAACATTTCCCATAGTCAACTAACACAGAATTCATAGTTATATAACCTGATTGTGGGTGAAGAACATTTCACATTGTCAACTGCCAGAGAATTCATAGTTCTATAAGCTGATTGCCTGCCAAGCAGATTCATCATTGTAAACTGACAGGGAATTGCTAATTCTATGTGTCATTTGTCTGCTAAGCATATTTCCTATTGTAAAGAAACAGTGAATTCTTAGTTCTAAAACCTGATTCTCTGCTAGAACATTTCCCAATGCAAACTAACACACAATTCATAGTTCTTTATGCTGATTGTCGGAGGAGAACATTACCCATTATAAACTGACAGTGAATTCCCAATTCTATGTGCTGATTGTCTGATCAGCATATTTCCCATTGTAAACTAATAGTAAATTCGTAGGACTGCAAGCAGATTTTCAGCTAAGCACATTTCCCATTGTCAACTACCAGAGATTTCATAGTACTATATCCTCTGGCCTGATAAGTATTTTTCCATTGGTAAACTGACAGAGAATTCCTAATTCTGTATGATGATTGCCTGCTAAGTACATTCCCCGTTCTATAAGCTGGTTGTCCATGAAGAACCTTTCCCGTAAGAAACTAATGGTGAATTCATAGTTGTATAAGCAGATTTTCAGCTAAGAACACTTCCTATTGTAAGGTAACAGAGAATTCAGAGTTCTACAACCTGATTGATTGTGCAGAACATTTCCCATTGTAAACTAACAGTGAATTCCATATTGGACAACCTGATCATCTCCTGTGAACATTTCCTGTTGTATACTAACACTGAATTCAAAGATCCAACACCTGATCATATACTAAGAATATTTCCCATTGTAAACTAATGGTGAATTCATGGTTGAATAAGCATATTTTCTGTGATGCACTTTTCCCTTTGTAAACTAACAGAGAATTCATAGCCCTAAACACTGTTTGTATGCTAGAACATTTCCCATTGCCAACTAATACTGAATTCGTAGTTGTATAAGCTGATTGTCTGCAAAGAACATTTTCCATTGTAAAGTGACATTGAATTCAGATCAAACGCTAAGAACATTCCTGATTGTTAATGAACAGTGAATTCATATTTGTATAAGCTGATGTCTACTAAGAACATGTCCCGTAAAAAAAATAACAGTGAATTCATAGTTGTAAAGGAGATTTTCTGCTAAGAACATTTCCCATTGTAAGGTAACAGAGAATTTAGAGTCTATAACCTGATTGATTGAGCAGGACATTTCCCATTGCAAACTAACAGCGATTTCAATATCTATAAACTGAGTATCAACTAAGCCTATTTCCCATTGGAAACTATCAGAGAAATCATAGTTCTATGATCTGATTGTCTATTAAGTACATTTCCATTGTAAACTAACGGTGCATTCTTAGGAGAATCAGCTGATTGTCTGCTAGAACATTTCCCATTTCAAACTAACACAGAATTCATAGTTGTATAAGCTGGTTGTCTATTAAGAACATTTCCCATAGAAAACTAACGGTGAATTCATAGTTCTATCAGCAGATTTTCTGCTGAGAGCATTTCGTATTGGAAGGTAACAGAGTGTTCAGATTTCTGTAACCTGATTCATTGTGCAGGACATTTCCCATTGCAAACTAACAGTGAATTCCATATTGCATAAGCTGATTGTCTCCTACGAACCTTTCCCATTCTGTACTAAAAGTGAACTCCATGTTCTGTTGTCTGATTATGTACTAAGAATATTTCCCATTGTAAAGTAATGGTGAATTCATAGTTGTAAAACCAGAATTTCTGCAAACAACTTTTCCGATTGTAAACTAACAGAGAATTCACAATTCTATCAGCTGATTGTGTGCGAAGAACATTTCCCATTGCCAACACTGAATTTGTAGTTACATAAGCTTATTTTTTGGGAAGAACATTTCCAGTACTCAACTAACCAGAATTCATAGTTCTATAATCTGATTGTGTGCAATGAACATTTCTAATTGTCAACTGCTACATAATTCAGAGTTCTGTAAGCTGATTGCCTGCCAAGCACATTCCCCATTGTAAAATGACAGGGCATTGCTAATTGTATGTGCTGTTTGACTGCTAAGCATATTTCCTGTTGCAAAGGAACACTGAATTCTTAGTTCCAAAACCTGATTGTCTTTTAGAACATTTCCCAGTGCAAACTAACACAGATTTCATAGTTCTTTATGCTGATTCTTGGCAGAGAACATTACAGATTGTAAACTAACAGTGAATTCCCAATTCTATGTGCTGAATGTCTGCTAAGCACATTTCCCATTGTAAGCTAATACTGAATTCGTAGGTCTGTAAGCAGATTTGTAGCTAAGAATATTTCCCATTGTCAACTACCAGAGAATTCATAGTTGTATAAGCTGATTGCCTGATGAGCATTTTTCCCATGGTAAACTGACTGGGAATTCCAAATTCTGTATGGTGATTGTCTGCTAAGCACATTCTTCATTGAAGGGTAAAAGGGAATTCATAGTTCTATAAGTTGGTTGTCTATTGAGGAGATTAACCATAGATAACTAATGGTGAATTCATAGTTGTATAAGTAGATTTTCTGCTAAGAACATTTCCTATTGTAAGTTAACAGAGAATTCAGAGTTCTATGAACTGATTGATTGTGCACGACATTTGCCATTGCACACTAGGAGTGAATTCCATCTTGTATAAGCTGATTGTCTCCTATGAACTTTTCCCACTGTATACTAACAGTGAATTCAAATTCCATTGCCTGATCATTTACTAAGCATATTTCCCATTGTAATCTAATGGTGAATTCATAGTTGTATAAGCTGATTTTCTGAGGAACTCCTATCCCATTGTGAACTAACAGAGAATTCACATTTCCATAAGGTGATTGTTTGTGAAGAACATTTCCCATTGGTAACTAACACTGAATTCATAGTTGTATAAGCTGATTCTCTGTAAAGAATATTTCACCTTGCCAACAATACCGAATTCATAGTTCTGTAAACTGATTGTGTGTGAAGAACATTTCTCATTGTCAACTGCCAGGGAATTCATAGTACTATAAGCTGATTGCCTGCCAAGCACATTTACCACTGTAAAGTAACAGTAAATTCAAAGTTCTATTGGCTGATCATATCCTAAGAACATTCCCCATTGTTAACTAACACTGAATTCGTAACTCGATAAGCTGAATGTCTATTTAGAGCATTTCCCATAGAAAGCTAACCTTGAATTCATAGTTGTATAAGCAGATTTTCTGCTAAGAATATTTCCCATTGTAAAATAACAGAGAATTTAGAGTTCTATAACCTGATTGATTGCACAGGACAGTTCCCATTGCAAACTAACAGTGATTTTAAATATCTATAAAATGAATGTCAACTAAGCACATTTAGCATTGGAAACTAGCAGTTAATTCATAGTTCTATGATCTGATTGTCAACTAAGAACATTTCCATTGTAAACTAACAGTGATTTCTTAGGTGAATCAGCTGATTTCCTGCTGGAACATTTCCCATTGAAAACTAACACAGAATTCATAGTTCTGTAAGCTGGTTGTCTATTAAGAACATTTCCCATAGAAAACTAATGGTGAATTCATAGTTGTTTAAGCAGATTTTCTGCTAAGAACATTCCCCATTGTAGTCCAACAGAGAATTCAGAAATTATATACTGCTTGACTTCACAGCACATTTCCCATTGCAAACTAGCGGTGAATTGCATATTGTATAAGCTGATTGCCACCTATGAACATTACCCATTGTATACTAACAGTGAATTCAAAGTTCCATTGCCTGATCATACACGAAGAATATTTCCCATTGTAAACTAATGGTGAATTCATAGTTGCATAAGCAGATTTTCTGCGAAGCATCTTTCCCATTGTAAACTAACAGAGAATTCACAGTTGTAAACACTGATTGTGTGCTAGAACATTTTCCCATTGCTAACTGACACTGAATTTGTAGTTGTATAATCTGATAAGCTGCAAAGAACATTTCCCATTGTCAACTAACACAGAATTCATAGTTCTGTAAGCTGATTGTGGGCCAAAAACACTTCCAATTTTAAAGTAGCAGTGAATTCAAAGTTCTGCTAGCTGATCATATCCTAAGAACATTCCCCATTGTTAACTCAGAATGAATTCATAGTTCTATACGCTGCTTGTCTATTAAGACCATTTTCCATAGAAAACTAACAGTGAATTCATAGTTGTATAAGCAGATTTTCTGCGAGCAACTTTCCCATTCTAAACTAACAGAGAATTCATAGTCCTAAGTGCTGTTTTTGTGCTAGAACATTTCCCATTCCTAACTAGCAGTGAATTCCTAGTTGTATAAGGTGGTTTTCTGCAAAAAACTTTTCCCATTGTCAACTAATAGAGAATTGATAGTTCTGTAAGCTGATTGTGAGCAAAGAACATTTCTCATTTTAAACTGCCAGAGAATTCAGAGTTCTTTAAGCTGATTGCCTGCCAAGAACATTTCCCATTGTAAACTAACAGTGAATTAAAAGTTCTATTGGTTGATCATATACTAAGAACATTCCCCATTGTTAACTTACAGTGAATTCATAGTTCTCTAAGCTGGTTGCCTATTAAGAACATTTCCCAGAGAAAACTAACGGTGAATTCATAGTTGTTTAAGCAGATTTTCTGCTAAGAACATTTCCCATTGTAAGGTAACAGAGAATTTAGATTTCCAGAACCTGATTGATTGCGCAGGACATTTCTTATTGTAACCTAACAGCAATTTCAAATATTTATAAACTGAGTGTCAATTAAGCACATTTCCCATTGGCAACTACCAAAGAATTCATAGTTCTGTGACCTGATTGTTTACCTCAACAAGCAGGGGCCAAGGGGAGGGGGTAGGTCACGGATGAGCCTAATAATGGTACCAAACTGACTGTATTTGCTGAATACAGAACTGACTAATAAAGAAAAAAAAAAGAATTCATAGTTCTATGATCTGATTGTCTACTAAGAACATTTCCAGTGGGAACTAACAGTGAATTCTCAGGTTAAATAGCTGATTTTCCACTGGAACATTTCCCATTGCAAACCAACACAGAATTCATAGGTCTATAAGCTGGTTGTCTATTTAAGAACATTTCCCATAGAAAACCAATGGTGAATTCATAGTTGTATAAACAGATTTTCTGCTAAGAACATTTCCCAATGTAAGGTAACAGAGAATTCAGAAGTCTATAACCTGATTGATTGCACAAAACATTTCCCATTGCAAACTAACAGTGAATTCCATATTCTATAAGCTGATTTTCTCCTACGAACATTTCCCGTTGTATACTAACAGTAAATTCAAAGTTGCATTGCCTGATCATATACTAAGAATATTTCTCATTGTAAACTAATGGTGAATTCATAGTTGTATAAGCAGATTTTCATGGAAGCACCTTTCCCATTGTAAACTAACAGAGAATTCATAGTCTTGAACACTGATTGTGTTCTATAACATTTCCCATTGCTAGCTAACACTGAATTCATAGTTGTATCAGCTGACTGTCTGCAAAGAATATTTCTCATTGTCAACTAACACAGGATTTATAGTTATGTAAGCTGATTATCTGCAAAGAACAATTCCCATACTCAACTAACACAGAATTCATAGTTCTATAACCTGATTGTGGGCAAAGAATATTTTTCATTGTCAGCTGCTAGAGAATTCATAGTTTTATGAGCTGATTGCCTGCCAAGATCATTTCACATTGTAAAGTAACAGGGAATTCCTAATTCTATGTGCTTCTTGTCTGCTAAGCACATTTCCTATTCTAAACAACTGTGCATTCTTAGTTCTAAAACCTGATTGTTGGCTAGAACATTTACCCATGCAAACTAACACACAATTCATAGTTCTTTACACTGATTGTCGGTGGAGAACTTTACACATTGTAAACTAACAGTGAATTCCCAATCCTATGTGCTGACTGTCTGCTCAGCACATTTCCTATTGTAAACTAATAGTGAATTTGCAGGTCTGTAAGCAGATTTTCAGCTAAGAACATTTCACATTTTCAACTAGCAGAGAGTTCACAGTTCTATAAGCTGCTTGTATGCAAAGAACATTTCTCATTCTCAACTACCAGAGAACTCATATTTCTATAAGCTGATTTCCTGATAAATATTTTTCCCATTGTAAACTAACAGTGAATTCCCAATTCCCTATGCTCATTGTCTGCTAAGTACATTCCCCATTGAAAAGTAACAGTGAATTCATAGTTTTATAATCTGGATGCCTATTAGAGAACATTTTCCACAGAAAACTAACAGAGAATTCATACTTGTATAAGCAGATTTTCTGCTAAGAACATTTCCCACTGTAATGTAATAGAGAATTCAGGGTTCCATAACCAGATTGACTGCGCAGGAACATGAACAGTGAGTTCCTAATTCTATGTGCTGATTGTCTGCTAAGCACATTTCCCATTGTAAACTAGTAGTGAATTCATAGTTCTGTAAGCAGATTTTCAGCTGAGACAATTTCTCATTGTTAACTAACAGAGAATTCATAGTAGTATAACTGGGTTGCCTTCGAAGCATATTTCCCATTGTAAACTAACAGTGAATTCATAATTCTATAAGCTGATGGTCTGCTAAGCACATTTTGCATTGTAAACAGACAGTGAGTCCTTAGTTCTAAAAGCTGATTGGTGCTAGAACATTTCCCAGTGCAAACTAATGCAGAATTCATAGTTCTCTACGCTGATTGTCTTCGAAGAACATTTCCCATTGTAAAGTAATAGTGAATTCCCAATTCTAAGTGCTGATTGTCTGCTATGCACATTTCCCATTGTAAACTAACAGTGAATTAATAGGTCTGTAAGCTGATGGCCTCCTAAGCACATTTTCCATTGTAAACTAAGAGTGAATCAAAGTTCCATTGGCTGATCATATACAAAGAACATTTCCCATAGTTAACTAACAGTGAATTCTTAGTTCCATATGCTGGTTGTGTATTAAGAGCATTTCCCATAGAAAACTAACAGTGAATTCATAGTTTTATAAGCAGATTTTCTGCTAAGAACATTTCCCATTGTAAGCAAACAGAGAATTCAGAGTTCAACAACCTGATTGATTGTGCAGGACATTTCACATTGGTAACTAACACTGAATTCATAATTGTATAGGGTGATTGATTGCAAAGAACATTTCCCATTGTCAACTAACAGAAAATTCGTAGTTCTATAAGCTGATTGTGTGCAAAGAACATTTCTCATTGTCAACGACTAGAAAACTCTTAGTTCTATAAGCTGATTGCCTGCCAAGCACATTGCCTATTGTACACTAACAGTGAATTCTTAGTTCTAAAAGCTGATTGTCTGCTGGAACATTTACCAGTGCAAACTAACACAGAATTCATAGCTGTCTATGCTGATTGCGAAGAACATTTCCCACTGTAAACTAACAGTGAATGCTTAATTCTATGTACGGATTGCCTGCTAAGGGGCACCTCTTGTAAAGTAACAGTGAATTCATAGCTTTATATGCTGGTTGCGTGGAAAGTACATTTCCCATTTTAAACTGACAGTGAATTCAAATTTCTACCGGGTGATCATATATTAAGAACATTTCCCATTGTTTACTAAGAGTGAATTCATAGTTCTCTAAGCTGGTTGTCTATTAAGAACATTTCCCATAGAAAACTAATGGTGGTTTTAGGGTAGATGCCCAGTAAGGGAATAACTGGGTCTGTTGGTATCTCTATACTCAGCTTTTCCAGAAGTCTCCATATTGCTTTCCAAAGTGGTTGTACCATCCTACATTCCCACCAACAGAGGATGAGTTTTCCTACTTCTCCACATCCTCACCAGCATTTATTTTTATTTGATGTTTTGATGTTTGCTATCCTTATTGGGGTAAGGTGGAATCTCATAGTTGTTTTAATTTGCATTTCTCTGATGATTAGGGAAGATGAACATTTTCTTAAGTGTATGTTTGCCATTTCTATTTCTTTCTCTGTAAACTGCCTGTTCAGCTCTTTGCCCCATTTTTTGAGTGGGGTGTTTGACTTATTACTGTTTAGATTTTTCAGTTCTTTGTAGATTCTAGAGATTAGGCCTCTATCAGTTGGATAACCCACAAATATTTTCTCCCATTCTTTGGGTGATCTATTGGCTTTGCTTATTGTTTGCTTGTCTGTAAAGAAACTCTTCAGCTTCATGTGATCCCATTGGTTGAGTGACGGTTTAAGTTCATGAGCTACTGGGCTTTTGTTCAGGAAGTCTTTTTCCATTCCTATATCATGGAATGTACTTCCTAAATTTTCTTCCAGTAGTATACAAGTTTCTTGTCTTATATTGAGATCTTTGATCCATTTGGACTTGAGTGTGGTGCATGGTGAAATGTGTGGATCAAGTTTCAGTTTCCTGCATATAGTTATCCAGTTTGTCCAGCACCATTTGTTGAAGATGCTGTAACTCCCAGAACCAGCATGGGGCTATCATCCATAATGAGCTTTTGATCAGAGAGACCTACAAGGTTTCCTAAAAGACAGACAGATTTTTGTCTGAGTACTTGATGACTCGCCGAAAGCTAGTGATAAGACCCTACTGCTGAAGACACCTTATGTGATTGACATGGAATTTACAATGGCATGGCTGGAAGTTGGAAGAGATTCAGTCCCCAGACAGTCAGCTCGTCTAGTGCCAGAAGGTGCTACATGGGCGACTGGGGAAAAATGACCAATATCTGTCGAAGCAACGCATGGTCTAACCTACTTAGCAGCAAATAACTTGTGATGCCCACACAAGTGCAGTGGTGGCACACAGCCATGGTGGGGAAACAACTGCTCTCAATTCGGCTAACTGATCCCCTCACTGGGACCCATAGCTGGAGCTGGGAAGCAAGTCAGAACCATATCCAAACATAAACCCACTCTCCAATATCAAGCTACCATCAATCATGGGCTACAAGAGGGCCTACACCTATTAAATTCTCTATAAAAAAAAGGGTTATCTCATTTGTCCTGACGCTAACTTACTCTACATTGGGGAATCTGCTTCTCTTTTTCAGATAGATGTAGATCCTAAGGAGAGAGCCACCCCATCATACCTCAAAAGGGCCCTGGCTGAAAAATTGGAGAAACAAGAAAGGGGGCTGTTTTCCTGATGAACCGGATACCAGCACAAGGGGGAAGGAGATCAGCACAGAGAAAAATCAACTCCTACCAAATCAGAGAGCCAGAGCCTCAGAGGCCCCCAACACCTCATTACTGAAGCAGACCCAACATGGCTCAGGGAAATTTTGCAGAAGACGGGGTGGAAAGAATGTCAGAGCCACATGTTTGGTCATGATATGCAGAAACATTTATCTTACCCATAACTGTGGGCTAACTCCACAATGCATGACCCATATACCTCAACAAGGAGGGGCCAAGGGGAGGGGGTAGGTCATGGATTAGCCTAATAATGGTACCAAACTGACTGTAAAAAAAATAAAAAATAAAAAATAAAAATGGAAAAAAAAAAAGAAAACTAATGGTGAAGTTACTCTTATATAAGCAGGGTTTCTGCTAAGAACATTTCCCATTGTAAGCTAACAGAGAATTCGGAGTTCTATATCCATATTGATTGCACAGGACATTTCCCATTGCAAACGAACAGCAAATTCCATATTATATAAGCTGATTGTCTCCTACGAACATTCCCATTACTAACAGTGAATTCAACGTTCCATTTCCTGGTCATATACTAAGAACATTTCCCATTATAAACTGGCAGTGAATTCACAGATGTATTAGCAGATTTTCTGTGAAGCACCTTTCCCATAGTAAAGTAACAGATAATTCATAGTTCTATAAGCTGATTGTGTGCTAGAACATTTCCCATTGCTAACTAACACTGAATTCATAGTTGTATAAGCTGATTGTGTTCACAGAACATTTCCCATTGTCAACTAACAGAGGATTCACAGTTGTATAAGCTATTTGAGTGCAACAAACATTTCTCATTCACACCTACCAGGGAATTCATAGTTCTATAAGCTGATTGCCTGCCAAGCCCATTTCCCATTGTGAAGTAATAGTGAATTCCTAATTCTGTATGGTGATTCTATGCTAAGCCCATTTCCCATTGTAATCTAATAGTAAATTCTTAGTTCTAAAAGATGATTGTCTGCTGGAACATTTCCCAGTGCAAAGTAACATAGAATTCACAGTTCCTTATGGTGATTGTCTGTGAAGAACATTACTCATTCTGAACAAACAGTGAGTTCCTAATTCTGTGTGCTGATTGTCTGCTAAGCACATTCCATATTGTAAACTAGTAGTGATTTCTTCATTCTGTAAGGAGATTTTCAACTAAGACAATTTCTCATTGTCAACTAACAGAGAATTCATAGTTGTATAAGCTGATTGTCTGCTAAGCATATTTCCCATTTTAAGCTAACAGTAAAATTATAATTCTATAAGTTAGTTATCTGCTAAGCACAGTACCCATTGTCAATTGACAGTGAATTCATCATTCTAAAAGCTGATTAGTGCTAGATCATTTCCCAGTGCAAACTAACACAGAATTTGTAGTTCTCTACGTTGATTGTCTGCAAAGAACATTTCCCATTGTAAAGTAACAGTGAATTGTTAATTCTAAGTGCTGATTGTCTGCTGCGCACATTTCCCATTGTAAACTAGCAGTGAATTCATAGGTGTGTAAGCTGATTGCCTGCTAAGCACATTTCCCATTGTAAACTAACAGTGAATCAAAGTTCTATTGGCTGATTTATACAAAGAACACTTCCCATAGTTAACTAACAGTGAATTCTTACTTTCATAAGTTGGTTGTCTATTAAGAACATTTCCCATACAAAACTAACAGTGAATTCATAGTTTTATAAGCAGATTTTCTGCTAAGAACATTTCCCATTGTAAGCAGAGAATTCAGAGTTCTACAACCTGATTGATTGTGGAGGACCTTTTCCATTGCTAACTACCACTGAATTCATAACTGTAGAACCTGATTGTCTGCGAAGAACACTCCACATTGTAAAGTAACTGTGAATTCCTAATTCTAAGTGCTGATTGTCTGCTACACACATTTCCCATTGAAAAATTACAGTGAATTCATAGGTCTATAAGCTGAATGCCTCCTAAGCACATTTCCCATTGTAAACTAACATTGAATCAAAGTTCTATTGGCTGATAATATACAAAGTACATTTCGCATAGTTAACTAACAGTGAATTCTTAGTTCCATAAGCTGGTTGTCTATAAGAACATTTCCCATAGAAAACTAATGGTGAATTCATAGTTGTATAAGCAGATTTTCTGCTAAGAACATTTCCCATTGTAAGCAGAGAATTCAGAGTTCTACAACCTGAATGATTGTGCAGGAAATTTCCCATTGCTAAGTAACACTGAATTCATAACTGTAGGCTGATTGTCTGCAAAGAACATTTGCCATTGTCAACTAACAGAGAATTCATTGTTATATAAGCTCATTGTGTGCAAAGAATATTCCTCATTGTCAACTGCCAGAGAACTCATAGTTCCATAAGCTGATTCCCTGCCAAGCACATTTCTCATTGTAAACTAACAGTGAATTCTTAGTTCTAAAAGCTGACTGTCTATTGCACCGTTTACCACTGCAAACTAACACAGAGTTCATAGTTGTTTATGCTGATTGTCTGCGAAGAACATTTCCCATTGTAAACTAACAGTGAATGCTTAATTCTATGTTTGGATTGCCTGCTACACACATTCCTCTTGTAAAGTAACAGTGAATTCATAGATTTATATGCTGATTGCCTGCTAAGCACATTTCCCATTGTAAATTAACAGTGAATTCAAACTTCTACTGGCTGATCACATAATAAGAACGTTTCCCATTGTTAACTAACAGTGAATTCACAGTTCTATAAGATGCTTGTCTACTAAGCATATTTCCCATTTAAACAGACTGTGAATTCTTAGTTCTAAGAGCTGATTGCCGGTTAGAACATTTCCCAGTGCAAACTAACACAGAATTCATAGTTCCTTATGCTGATTGTCTGCGAAGTACATTACCCATTGTACCCTAACTATGAATTCCTAATTGTATGTGCTGATTGTCTGCTAAGCACATTTCCCATTGTAAACTAGTAGTGAATTCATAGGTCTGTAAACATATTTTCAGCTAAGACCATTTCCCATTGTCAACTAAGAGACAATTCATAGTTCCATAAGCTAATTGCCTCTGAAGCTTATTTCCCATTGCAAACTAACAGTGAATTCTTAATTGTATAAGCTAATTGTCTGCTAAGCACATTTTCCATGGTAAACAGAGAGTGAATTCTTAGTTCTCAACGCTGATTGGCTGCTAGAACACTTCCCAGTGGAAACTAACACAGAATTCACAGTTCTACACACGGATTGTCTGCGAAGAACATTTCCCATAATGATATGTGCTGATTGCCTGCTATGCAAATTTTCCATTGTAAACTGATGGATAATTGGTAGGTCTATAAGCTGATTGACTGCCAAGCACATTTCCCATTGTATACAAGCAGTGAATTCATAATTCTGTGTGCTCCTTGTCTACTAAGATCATTTCCTATTGAAAACTAACAGTGAGTTTTTAGTTCTAAAAGCTGATTGTCTGCTGGAACATTTCCCAGGGCAAACTAACAAAGAATTCATAGTTCTATATGCTGATTGTCTGTGAAGGTCATTTCCCATTGTAACCTTCCACTGAGTACTTAATTCTAGTTGTGGATTGATTGCTATGCACAATTCCCATTGTAAACTAACAGTGAATTAGTAGGTTTGTATGCTGATTGTCTGCTAAGCACATTTTCCATTGTAAACTCACAGTGAATTCAAACTGCTACTGGCTGATCATATAATAACAACATTTCCCAATGTTAACTAACAGTAAATTCATATTTATAAAAGCTGCTTGTGTAGTCAGCATATTTCCCATTGTAAACTAACAGTGAATACCTTATTCTGTATGGTGATTGTCTGCTAAGCACAATTCCCATTGTAAACGGACAGTGAATTCTTAGTTCTAAGAGCTGATTAGCCACTATAACATATCCCAGTGCAAACTAACATAGAATTCTTAGTTCCTTATGCTAATTGTCTTCGAAGAACATTACTCATTGCAAACTTACAGTGAATTCCTAATTCTATGTGCTGATTGTCTGCTAAGCACATTTCCCATAGTTAACTGGAAGTGAATTCATAGGTGTATAAGCAGATTTTCAGCTAAGACCATTTCCCAGTGTCAACAACAGAGAATTCATAGCTCCATAAGCTAATTGCCTGGGAAGCTTATTTCCCATTGTACACTAACAGGGAGTTCCTAATTTTCTATGGTGATTGCCTGCTTACCACATTTCCCATTGTAATCTAACAGAAAATTCATAATTTTATAAGCTAATTGTGTGCTCAGCACATTTTCCACTGTAAATGGACAGTGAATTCTTAGTTCCAAATGCTGATTGTCCTCTAGAACATTTCCTAGTGGAAACTAACAAAGAATTGATACTTCCTTAGGCTGATTGTCTGCGAAGAACACTACCCATTGTAAACTAACAGTGAATTGCTAATTCTATGTGCTGATTGTCTGCTAAGCACATTTCCCATTCTAAACTACAAGTGAATTCCAAGGTCTATAAGTTGATTGCATGCTAGGCATATTTCCAATTGTCAACTAACAGAATTCATAGTTCTATAAGCTGATTGCCTGGTAAGCTTATTTCCCATTGCAAACTAACAGTGCATTCCTAATACCATGTGCTGATTGCCAAGTACATTTCCCATTGTAAATTAATAGTGAATTCATAGGTCTGTAAGCAGACTTTCAGGTAAGACCATTTCCCATTGTCAATTAATAGAGAATTCATAGTCCTAAAAGATGATTGACTGCTAATCTTATTTCCCTTTGAAAACTAAGAGTGAATTCATAATTCTATTAGCTGATTGTCTGCTAAGCACATTTCCCATTTTAAGCAGGCAGTTAATTCTTCATTCTGAAAGCTGATTGGCTGGTAGAACATTTCCCAGTGCAAACTAACACAGAATTTGAAGTTCTGTACGCTGATTGTCTGCAAAGAACATTTCCCATTGTAAACTAACAGTGAATTCCTAATTCTATGTTCTGATTGTCTGCAATGCACATTTTCCATTGTCACCTGACAGTGAAATCATAGGTCTGTAAGCTGATTGCCTGCTATGAACATTTCCCATTGTAAACTATCAATGAATTCAAAGTTCTATTGGCTGACCATATACTAAGAACATTTCCCATTGTTAACTAACAGTGAATTCATAGTTCTATAAGCTGTTTGTCTATTAAGAATATTTCCCACAGAATACTAACGGTGAATTCATAGTTGTATAAGCAGATTATCTGCTTAGAACATTTCCCATTGTAAAGTAACAGAGAAGTAAGAGTTCTGTAACCTGATTGATTGTGTAGGACATTTACCATTGGAAACTAGCAATGAATTCAATGTTGTATAAGCTGATTGTCTCCTGTGAACATTTCCCATTGTGTACTAACAGTGAATTCAATGTTTCATTGCCTGATCGTATACTAAGTACATTTCCCATTGTAAACTAATGGTGAATTCATAGTTGTTTAAGCAGATTTTCTGTGAAGCATCTTTATCATTGTAAACTGACAGAGAATTCATAGTCCTAGATGCTGATTGTCTGCTAGAACTTTTCCCATTGCTAACTGACACTGAATTCGTAGTTGTATAAGCTGATTGTCTGCAAAGAATATTTCCCATTGTCACGTAACAGCGAATTCATAGTTCTATAAGCTGGTTGTGTGCAAAGAACATTTCTCATTGTCAGCTACAAGAGAATTCATACTTCTATGAGCTGATTGCCTGCCAAGCACATTTCCCATTGTAACCTAATAGTAAATTCCTAATTCTATGTGCTCCGTGTCTGCTACGCACATTTCCCATTGTAAGCTAACAGTGAATTCTTAGTTCTAAAACTGATTGCCTTCCAGAACATTTCCCAGTGCAAACTAACACAGAATTCATAGTTCCTTATGGTGATTGTCTGCGAAGAACATTACCCATTGTAAACTGACAGTGAATTCCTAATCCTATGTGCTAACTGTGTGCTAAGCACATTTCCCATTGTAACCTAGTAGTGCATTCATAGGTTTGTAAGCAGATTTTCAGCTAAGACCTAATCCCATTTTCAAGTAACACAGAATTCCTAGTTTTATAAGAAGTTTGCCTGCTGAGCTTATTTTCCATTTCAAACTAACAGTGAGTTCCTAATTCTGTATGGTGATTGTCTGCTAAGCACATTTCCCATTGTAAATGGAGACTGAATTCTTAGTTCTAAATGCTGATTGGCTGCTAGAACATTTCCCAGTGCAAACTAACACAGAATTCATAGTTCTTTACACTGATTGTGTGCATAGAACATTTCCCATTGTAAACTAATGGTGAATTCCTAATTCTATGTGCTGATTGTCTACCAAGAATATTTCCCATTTTAAACTAATAGTGAATTCTTAGGTCTGTGTGGTAGTTCGAATAGATAGCCCCAAACATATTCAGTTGTTTGTTTGTAGTTTGCATGTACAGCCACTTGCATGGAGTCAGTGCCATTGTGTGGATCTTAAGAAGTGGTGGGGGGTTTCAGCTTTCAATCTAAAGATATGCAATGTATGCCTAGCTGGAGTTCCCGAAGTGTGCTATGGTTTTTGGTGTTAAGGCTTGTGCTTCTCTCTCTCTGCTTGGTTCACTGAAGGCAGGCTAGCTTCCTCTGCCATTTTTTTACTTCCTCTGGATCTGCAAGCTTCAATGAAATCCCTTCTTCCATAACTGTGCCAGGTCTGGAAGTTCATCTCAGTGACCCTGAATCTGTCTCCTACAGAATTTGGTGCCAGGAGTGGTGTGAGATGAATCTGACCATGTGGATGTTGATCTTTTGGAACCTTTGTTTTGGAGGAATAGGCATGGATTTGGTGCTTGCAATTGAAGATGCCTTTGGGAGTGGTAAGCCAAGTTTTTTGTACTAGTGTAATGAGAGTTTGAGAATGCTAAGTACAGACAGTAGTGAACTTCAAGGCTTGCCTTATGAGATTTCTAAGGAGAAGGAGAGACTTCAGATGACTTTCTTGGAACTGGGTACTGGCATAAGGGCTGGCTGCATCCTGTTACTCAGGCCCAGAGGGTTTCATCAAGGTGAAATTTGTAATGGACTGTTGTGCTTGGCTAGAGATATTAGACTGAGAGATTTAAGATTTTAAGCTGGGAAACCTCAAACAACTTAAAATTACAGGCACTGAGACTGGTTTTAGGTTAAAAAATCTGCTATTGTCAAACACATTAGCAATCTTAAAGGAAGATGGTCCAACTGCTTTGCCATGGAAAGAATGCCTGAGGGAAGACTACCATAGGAATGCAAACTCTTTTGGAAAGAGTTGACTGGAGAAGGAACCTGCTTTTCAAGGCTACAATTTATTTTTTCTGTATATTATGAATACGGCTGTGTCCTGCACAGCTGGTATTGGTCTCAGAAGCATGAAAAATGTGGGGAGTGGTCATGCATTGCACATGCTTCCAGGAGCTGCTGCTGAGATGCAACATGAGGTAGGCCTGATGCCCTGATAGGCTGAAAGAGCCTTTGGAAAATGTGGGGAGTGGTCATGAATTGCACATGGTTCCAGGAGCTGCTGCTGAAATGTGGCATGAGGCAGGGCATGATGCCATGATAGACTGAAAGAGCCTTTGGAAGATGGACTGTGGTTTGCATGAAGACCTCAAGATGTTTTGGATATACCAAGACTATGCAAGCACTACTATATAGTGCACTGTTGGCCTGTGATGGAAGTGTTCCCGGGTACTGTGCCCAGCTGGAGGGGCAGAATTGGAAAATCTGGATGCTGTCAGTCTCTGGTTATGTTCAACTTCAACTGCAGAAGTTTGATGTTTGTTTGATGGTGGTTGAGTTTGCATTGTTTTAGTCTCTCCTTGCTATGCCTTATACCAGTTGAAAATGTTTACTCCATGCCTTTATGTGTTAGAAATGTTTAACATTTTTGATTTTACAGGTCTTAATATCTTAAATTGGTCAAGACTGTGGAGACCTTTGAAACTGAACTGAATACAATTTACAATGTGTGATGGTTATAAATCTATTGGGGGCCAGGTGTGGAATGTGGTAGTTTGAATAGATGGCCCCCAATATATTCAGTTGTTTGTTTGTAGTTTGCATCTGCAGCCACCTGGCTGGAGTCAGTGCCATTGTGTGGATCTTAAGGTATGGTTGTGGGTTTCAGATTTCAATCTAAAGATATGCAAAGTGTGCCTAGCTGCAGTTCCTGAACTGTGCTGTGGCTTTTGGCTTTAGGCTTGTGCTTCTCTCTCTCTGCTTGGTCCAGTGAAGGCAGGCCAGCTTCCTCTGCCATTTATGGAACTTCCCCTTGATCTGTAAGCTTCAATAAATATCCCTTCCTCCATAAATGTGCCTGGTCTGGAAGTTCATCTCAGTGAACCTGAATCTGTCTCCTACAGTCTGTAAGCAGATTTTCAGGTAAGACCATTTCCCATTGTCAACCAGCAGAGAATTCATAGTTCTATGAGTTGACTGCCTGCTAAGCATATTTCCCATTGTAAACTAACAGTGAATTCATAATTCTAAAAGGTGATTTTCTGCTGAGCACATTTCCCATTGTAAACGGACAGTGAATTTTTCATTCTAAAAGCTGATTTTCTGTTAGAATATTTCCCAATGCAAACTAACACAGAATTCATAGTTATATACACTGATTGTCTGTGAAGAACATTTCCCAATGTAAACGAACAGTGAATTCCTAATTCTATGTGGTGATTGTCTGCTAAGCACATTACCCATTGCAAACTAACAGTGAATTCATAGGTCTATAAGTTGATTGTCTTGTGAGCACATTTCCCATTGTAAACTAACAGTGAATCAAAGTTCTATTGTCTGATCATATACTAAGAACATTTCCAATAGTTAGAGAACAGTGAATTCTTAGTTCCACAAGCTAGTTTTCTATTAAGAACATTTCCCATAGAAAACTAATGGTGAATTCATAGTTTTATAAGCAGATTTTTCTGCTAAGAACATTTCTCATTGTAAGCTAACAGTGAATTCAGAGTTCTATAGCCAGATTGATTGCACAGGACATTTCCAATAGCAAACTAACAGGGAATTCCATACTGTATAAGCTGATTGTCTCCTATGAACATTTCCCATTGTACACTAACAGTGAATTCAAATGTCTATTACCTGATTATATACTGGGAACATTTTCCATTATGAACTAATGGTGAATTCACAGTTGTATAAACAGATTATGTGAGAAACACCTTTCCCATTGTAAACTAACAGAGAATTCAAAGTTTTTAAATGCTGATTATGTGCTGGAAGTTTTCCCATTGACCACTAACACTGAAATCATAGTTGTATAAGCTGATTGTCTGAAAAGTACATTTCCCACTGTCAACTAACACAGAATTCACAGTTCTATCTGCTGATTGTTTGCGACATTTCTCATTGTCAACTACCAGAGAATTCATAGTTCTATAAGCTGGTTGCCAACCAAACACATTTCCCATTGTAAACTAACAGTGAATTCTTAGTTCTAAAAGCTGATTGTCTGCTGGAACATTTCCCAGTGAAAACTAACACAGACTTCATGGTTCCTTATGCTGTTTGTCTGCAAAGAACATTTCCCTTTGTACACTACCAGTGAATGCTTAATTCTGGGTGCGGCTTGCCTGCTAGGCACATTTGCCACTGAAAAGTTACAGTGAATTCACAGGTTTACATGCAGTTTGCCTGCTAAGCACATTTCCCATTGTAAACTAAGAGTGAATTCAAACTTCTACTGGCTGATCATATATTGAGAACGTTCCCATTGTTCACTAATGGTGAATTCATAGTTGTCTAAGCTAGTTGTCTATTAAGAACATTTCCATTAGAAAACTAATGGTGAATTCATTATGGTATAAGTAGATTTTCTTCTAAGAACATTTCCCATTGTAAGCTAACAGAGAATTCATAAGTCTATAACCTGATTTATTGCACAAGACATTTCCCATTGCAAATGAACAGTGAATTCCATATTGTATAAGCTGATTGTCTCCTATGAACACTTCCCATTGTGTAATAACAGTGAATTCAACGTTCCATTTCCTGATCATATACTAAGAACATTATCCATTGTAAACTGATGGTGAGTTCATAGATGTATAAGCAGATTTTCTGTGAAGCACCTTTCCCATTGTAAATTAACAGAGAATTCATAGTCCTAAACGGTGCTTGTGTGCTAGAACATTTCCCATTGCTAACTAACACTGAATTCATAGTTGTATAAGCTGATTGTGTTCACAGAACATTTCTCATTGTCAACCAACAGAGAATTCCCAGTTCTATAACCTATTTGTGTGCAAACAACATTTCTCATTGTCAGCTATGAGAGAATTCATAGTTCTATAAGCCGATTCACTGCCAAGCACATTTCCCATTGCAAAGTAACAGTGAATTCCTAATTCTGTATGGTGATTGTCTGCTAAGCACATTTCCGATTGAAATCTATCAGTGAATTCTTAGTTCTAAAAGCTGATTGTCTGCTGGAACATTTCCCACTGCAAACTAACATATAATCCATAGTTCCTTATGGTGATTGCCTGCGGAGAACATTACTCATTGGAAATGAACAGTGAGTTCCTAATTCTATGTGCTGATTGTCTTCTAAGCATATTTCCCCTTGTAAACTAATAGTGAATTCATAGGTCTGTAAGCAGATTGTCAGCTAAGACAATTTCTCATTGTCAACCAACAGAGAATTCACAGTTGTGTAAGCTGATTGCCTGCTAAGCATATTTCCCATTGTAAACTAACACAGAATTCATAGTTGTATATGCTGATTTTCTGGGAAGAACATTTCCCATTCTAAACGGACACTGAGTTCTTAGTTCTAAAAGCTGATTGATGCTAGAACATTTCCCAGTGGAAACTAACACAGAATTCATAGTTCCATATGCAGATTGTCTGCAAAGATCATTTCCCATGGTAAACTAACAGTGAATTCCTAATTGTATGTGCTGATTCTCTGCTACACACATTTTCCATTGTCAACTGACAGTGAATTGATAGGTCTATAAGCTGTTTGATTCCTAGCCCATTTCTCATTGTAAACAAGGAGTGAATTCATAATTCTGTGCTCTCCTTGTCTGCTAAGCTCATTTCCCTTTGTAAACTAAGAGTGAATTTTTAGTTCTAAAAGCTGATTTGCTGCTGGAACATTTCCCAGTGCAAACTAACACAGAATTCATAGTTGCATACACTGATTTTCTGGGAAGTTCATTTCCCATTGTAAACTTGCACTGAATGCTTAATTCTATTTGCGGATTGACTGCTATGCACATTTCCCATTGTAAACTAACAGTCAATTCAGAGGTTTATATACTGATTGTCTGCTAAGCATATTTTCCATTGTAAACTAACAGTGAATTCAAACATCTTCTGGCTAATCATATTTTAACAACATTTCCCAATGCTAACTAACAGTAAGTTCATAGTTATGTAAACAGATCTTCAGCTAAGATCATTTCCCATTTTCAACAACAGATAATTCATACTTCCATAAGCTAATTGCCTGCAAAGCTTACTTCCCATTGTACACTAATAGTGAATTCCTAATTAAGTTTGGTGATTGTCTACTCAGCACATTTCCCATAGTAAAAGGACAGTGAATTCTTAGTTCTAAAAGCTGATTGTCTCCTAGAACATTTCACAGCGGAAACTAACACAGAATTCATACTTCTTTAGGCTGATTGTCTGCGAAGAACAGTACTCATTGTGAACTAACAGTAAATTCCTAATTCTATGTGATGATTGCCTGCTAGGCACATTTCCCATTGTAAACTACAAGTGAATTCATAGGTCTTTAAGCTGATTGCCTGCTAGGCACATTTCCCATTGTCACCTAACAGAAAATTCATAGTTCTATAAGGTGATTGCCTGTTAAGCTTATTTCCCATTCTAAACTAACAGTGAATTCCTAATTCTGTATGGTGATTGTCTACCAAGCACATTTCCCATTGTGAATGGACAGTGAATTCTTAGTTCTAAAAGCTCGTTGTCTGCTAGAACATTTCCGAGTGCAAACTAACACTGAATTCTTAGTATCATACGTTGATTGTCTGCTACGCATATTTCCCATTGTAAACTAACAGTGAATTCAGAAGACTATAAGCTGATTGCCTGCTAAGAACATTTCCCATTGTATACTAACTCTGAATTCAAATTTCTGTTGGCTGATTTTCTTCTACAAATATTTCTTATTGCAAACTAAGAGTGAGTTCAAGTATCTATAAGCTGAGTGTCAACTGAGCACATTTTTCATTTGAAGCTACGGCAGAATTCATAGTTCTAAGAGCTGATTGTCTACTAAGAACATTTCCCATTGTAAACTAACAGTGAATTCTTAGGTGAATAAGCTGATTGTCTGCTAGAACATTTCCCATTGCATACTAACACCGAATTCATAGTTCTTTACGGTGATTGTCTGTGAAGAACATTGCCCATTGTAAACTAAAAGCAAATTCCTAATTCTTTGTGGTGATTGTCTACTAAGCACATTTCCCATTGTAAACTAACAGTGAATTCATATGTTTATAAACAGATTTTCAGCCAAGAACATTGCCCATTGTCAACTAACAGAGAATTTATAGTTCTATAAGCCTTCTGCCTGCTAAGCATATTTCCATTGTAAACTAACAGTGAATGCCTAATTCTGTGTGGTGATTGTCTGCTAAGCACAGTTACCATTGTAAACTAAGAGTGAATTCATAATTCTATAAGCTGATTGTCTGATAAGTACATTTCCCATTGTAAACGGACAATGAATTCTTAGTTCTAAAAGCCGGTTGCCTGCTAGAATATTTTCCAGGGCAAACTAACACAGAATTCATAGTTCTATACACTGATTTTCTGCGAAGGACATTTCCCATTGTAATCTAACAATGAATTCAAAGTTCTATTACATTGTAGTGGGACAAGCTAAATCTATTCCTTATTTTTCTGTGCTAAAGCAGTTATTAAAGGCTCATGGTGCTCATGTATCTTCTTCTAATGTACAGCAATGCTTAAATGGTATGCAAGAATATAATCCTTGGTTTCTTGAAGAAGGGACATTAGATCCATGGAACAGGCAGCAAGGAAAGAGAAATGTGGAAAAGGCTTTCAGGCAAGGGGAAAAAATTCCCTTGCGATTTTGGTCCATATGGGCTTTTACTGATACAAATTTCAAGGCTATGAATGAAGAAAATTTAACACCTGATTTGAAAAAGGAAGCATCTCCTTCCATTAGAGAGTTGGATTTAGATAATGACATGATGCAATTAATTTCTGCAGACCAAACAGAATTAATGACTGCAAAACCTTTTGTACCTCCCCCTGCTGATATTTCTGAAGTTGCCTTGACAGATAAAGGTATATAAAGTACATTATCTGAAATGATGGAGAAAATTGTTAAAATTGAGAATAAATCTCAGGATCAAGTTACATTGCCAAAACCGAAGGTAACTTCTTTTGATAAAATGCGCTCGACTCGGCGGAGTGTGCAATTTGTCTCAGAGCAGGAGGAGGATGAACTCAATTCTACTACTGTCTCTGAGGATGAATTTCCTAGTTATTCTTTGCCAGTTATTAGACCAGGTCCAGATGCATAGGGCATTGCACAACTACCTCCTTATAGTGGCATTGACTTTGATCATATAACAAGAATGAAAAAAGCTGTCAGTCTTTATGGACCTCAATCTCACTATGTTAAAGAATTACTTAGTGGGGTTGGTAGACATTATAATAATTGGGCTCCTGAGGATTTGAAAATTGTAGCTAGCCCTTTATTAAAGGATACTGAGTATTTATACTGGCAAATGTGTACATGGACTTTTCTGCTGATCAAGCTCGGGAAAATGCGCAGAGTCAGAATCCTGTGGTGAGAGCTATCACGTACCCTATCTTATCTCATATAGGTCAATATGATACCGTTGATCAACAAATTAATGCTCCAGAACAGATTCATGAGCAATTGAGAGAAATAGCTTTAAATGCATGGGATTGCATAAAACCTGTTGGTGAACATTATGGGTCATGGACTAAAGTAATTCAGAAGACTAATGAACCTTTTGTAGATTTTGTAGCCAGATTAAACAAAGTTATTGATAGAACAGTGTTAGGGGAAGATGTAAGAAAACAATTGCTAAAAATGCTGGCTTATGAAAATACTAATGAGGATTGTAAGAGGGCTATTCTACCAGTAAAAGAAACAGGAGATATTAATAAGTATCTTCATGCTTGTAAAGATCTTTTGTCTCAATCTCGCAAGATGCAGTTATTTGCTGAAACCATGGCTGCTACATACAACAAGTTACAACAAACAAAGGAGGGATTAAAATGTTTTGGATGTGGGGCTTTAGGTCATATGAAAAGGAACTGTCGAAAAATAAAAACAGGTAATAATACTCCTCATAGAAGTCCTGACATTTGTCCTAAGTGTAAAAGAGGAAAGCATAGGGCTAAGGAATGTAAATCTAAGACAGATAAATTTGGAAATGCATTAAACAAAACTCAGGAAACTCAGATACAGGCCAGCCTCGTGGCCCCGGACAAATGAACAAGGCTACCCACAATTTTTCCTCCGGCCAGCAAGTACTGCAAGTGCCGCAGTGGACATACCAGCCATAGAGAACTTTGTGTTATGAGCTGGAGCTTTACCACAGAGAGTAAAGACAGGGATACATGGACCACTACCTGATGGGACATTTGGATTATTAACAGGTAGATCTAGCTTAACTTCTAAAGGAATTATTGTTCACTTAGGAATTATAGATAGTGACTATCAGGGGGAAATACAAATCATGATCTCTTCTGTTATAGATTATGAAATCAGAAAAGGGGATCATATTGCTGAATTCTTACTTCTACCCTATATATCAATAGGAAGTTCTGATAATATTTGACAAGGAGGATTGGTAGCACTGAATTTCAAAAGGTGTATTGGACTATGAAAATTGGAATTAAACAACCATTAATTTCATTTTATCTTAATGATAAAGCTTTACAGGAATGATAGATACTGGATCAGATATAACTATTATTCAAAAAACATTTTGGCCATCACATTTACCTATTATTACTATTCCTTGCAATATTAGAGGAGTAAGTGCTGCCTCAGCAACAACTATAGAACAAAGCTCTTCCTTTGTTACTTTAGTTACCAAAGATGGCCAAAGAGCTATTATTTTTTTTTAATTTTTTTTCTTTCTTTATTTATTTGAGGGTGACAGACAGAGCGAGAAAGAGGCAGAGAGACAGACACAGAGAGAATGGGCACGCCAGGGCCTCCAGCCACTGCAAACGAACTCCAGACGCGTGTGCCCCCTTGTGCATCTGGCTAACATGGGTCCTGGGGATTTGAGCCTGGAACCGGGGTCCTTAGGCTTCACAGGCAAGCGCTTAACCACTAAGCCATCTCTCCAGCCCCCAAAGAGCTATTATTAAACCTTATGTTTTAGATATTCCTATAACTATACTTGGCCGAGATGAAATGGAACAATGGGGTGCTCATATACATTTTTAATAATATTATAGATGGAACCCTGAAAAATATTGTGGAAAAGTGATGAACCCTTGAGGATTGAACAGTGGCCGTTATCAAAGATAAAATTCGAAGCAGCACATGAATCGGTTAAGGAACAATTAAATAAAGGACATATAGAACCTTCTACTTCGCCCTGGAACTCACCTATATTTGTGATAAAAAAGAAGTCAGGAAAACGGCGATTACTTACAGATCTGAGAGGAGTTAATGCCACTATGATTCCTATGGGAGCTTTGCAACCAGGAATACCGTCTCCTACCATGTTACCTCAAAATTGGCCAGTACTTGTGATTGACCTTCAAGATTGTTTTTAAACTACTCCAGTACACAAAGAAGATTGTAAATGATTTGCCTTTTCTATTCTGCAAGTTAATAATACAGGGCCTCATGCCAGGTATCAAAGGAAAGTATTACCACAGGGAATGATGAATTCTCCTACCATGTGTCAAATATATGTTGATCATGCTTTAAAGCCTGTTAGAAGAAACGACCTATGGTATATATAGCTCATTATATGGATGATATATTATTTTGTGCTCCACAAATAGAAATGCTAGATAATATTTTACAAAACCTTCCTGCAATATTTTGCCCATATGGAAAAAATCCTGAAAAAATTCAAAGAGATCGCTTAATTAAATACTTAGGATTTTCTGTTACCAGACAGTATGTAATGCCTCAGAAAATATACTTATAAATTGATAAATTGCGAACTCTGAATGATTTCCAAAAACTATTGGGTGACATTAATTGGTTGCAGCCAAGTATAGGAATTCCCACTTATAAATTGAAACATTTATTTTCATTATTACTGGGAGATCCTAATTTGCATAATTCTAGGATATTAACTACAGAAGCTAAAAAACAATTAGAATTTGTTGAAGAAGGTATTAAAAGTACCTTTTTACATAGAGTTTATTTACAAAATCCTATTAAATTGTTAATATTGAACACTTTCAATTATCCAACTGCCATATTAGCTCAACAAACTAATCCTCTTGAATGGATCTATACTCGGCATACTTCTCCTAAAAGATTGACTACTTATGAAGGGATGATAGCTAGATTAATCATTAACAGAACGCAAAGATGTATTACATTGATAGGATATGATTGTGTTAGTACTGTATTTCCACTTACTAAAGAAAAAGTAGAATTATTATTTCAATTGAGTGAACGTATACAACAGGTGTTGGTTTCTTTCACTGGACAATTTGAGTATCATTTTCCATCTAATAAATTATGGGATTTTTTTAGAAGACAAGAATTTATTATTTCTCCAATAATTGCTTTACATCCTTTACCTAATCTGTGAACTGTTTTTAGTGATGGTTCCAAAACTAAAAGTGCATATTGGTCTGAGAATAAATATTGACATGAATTTACTACATTGACCTCTGTAGAACAGAATGAAATATATGCTATAATAAGAATTTTACAAGATTTTCAAGAAGATTTAAATATAGTTTCTGATTCAGCATATGTTGTCAATATAGTTAGAGACATTGCTACATCAATAGTCCATAATGCTAAGAAAGACATATTGCTATTATTTCAACAATTACATGTTTTACTAAATAATAGGAATTATAGAATTATTAATCATATACGGTCTCATAGTAAACTGCCAGGCTATCTTACTGATGGTAATGCTCAAGTAGATAAACTAGTTGCATTTGCAACTCCTCAGGAAGAACATAGCAATTTACATACTAATACTAATCATTTGCATGTTACTTATAAAATTCCCTATTCCCAAACTAAGCAAATTATTCATAATTGTCCCATATGTAAACCTCTACATTTACATAGTGGTATAGCAGGAGTTAATCCGAGAGGAGCTGCTCCTGATGATTTATGGCAAATGGATCTTACACATGTTCCTGAATTTGGAAAATTATCATATGTACATGTTTCCATACATACTTATTCTAAATTTGTATGGGCTACACCTATTTTAGGTGAAAGAACTATTCATGTTATTCAACATCTATTGGAGGCTATGGCTGTCATGGGTTGTCCTGGTACACTTAAACCTGATAATGGCCCTGAATATGTATCTTCAATGTTTGCACAATTCTGTACATTATATCAAATTAAACAGATTACAGACATTAAATATAATCCACAAAGTCAAGCTTTAGTTGAATGAGTTCATGCGACTTTAAAAACACAAATTAAAAAATTAAAAGGAGGAAAAAGATAGGCAGTGGAAAGGATCTTATATGGAATTTACAAAATATTCCAAGAGCTATTATGTCTCAAGTCTTGTTTATTGTTAATTTTCTTAATTTGCCACAGGGTGAAATTTTGACACGAGCAGATAGGCATTTCCAGTCTTCTGCATCACTTCCAAAGGACCCTTTGCCTGTATGGGTTAAAATTGCACAAGATGCAGAATGGGTTCCTGCACATTTGTTGGTACATGGGAGAGGGTGTGATTTGATTGTTTTGCAGGATGGCCACCGACTTTGGCTCCCTGGAAGATGGATCCACTCCCGCTATTCAGAGTAATGGAGGAAAGATATTTACAGCTCCTCACAGGAATAAGAGTTCTCGACCTTACCTGGAGGTGTCCCATGGGCATGGGGAAGCATTGACCACTGCTATGGCTCAGCTGACACTGAAACATCATTGTCATCATTGGCCTGCTCCTTTGCTGGGATCAAATAAAATCCCTGTCGGCTCAAGGGCATTGTCTGATGCTACGTACAGGCAAGCCTTGCAATGCAGAAAATTTGTTTATCACTATGTGTGCCCTTCTGACAATTCAATCTGCCACAGGGAGTAATGTGAGTTATTGGGCTTACATTCCTAACCCACCTATGCTTGAGCCTGTTACTTGGGGGGGGGTATGGATCTTTTATTTTATACCACACCTCCTATACTGTCACCTCCTTGGAATAATTTTACTTATTTAAATGTGCATGACGGCACTGAGTATAATTTTACACATCAGGGTGAGCAACTTCCTATCTGTTTGGGTCAAGAGCCTTGTTTAAGTATGGGATATCAACGTTGGATTGCTCCTGGGATAGATATTACAGGCTCATGTACCCGTGTACAAAGGTTATCTATTTAGTCCATAAATCAGACTTGGGAGAATATTACTTATTCATTTGAATTATCTCTTCCACACTGTAGTGACTTTACCTATAATGATTTAAAATATCAGCCTATTCTTTGGGAAAAACTATTTAGGAAATTTTGGTAAAGTAATACAAGGCAAATGGATAAATTGGGGCCCTCATGGTCAATTTCTTAATACTTGTTCTGATTGGAATGTTACCAGATGTGATGTGCTTAATATTACCAGGATGAATACAGCCAGTAATGACACCTTAGGAGGATCTCGTCTGATGGCTTGGGGAGATTGGAATCAGTGACAATCGCATCACTGCGTTGCACTTTCTGACGGCTATTCAAACACATATTTGGAAAGTTGCTGCAACTCTATTTCCTGTGAAACTTTTTAATGGATCATTTTCTGGAACTTCACAATCCGCGTCACAATATAACTTTACATTATTTGCTATGACTAATATAACTGCTTGCATTCCATTGCCTTATGTATTTCCAGTGGGATCTTTAAGTTTTACTCAAGGGACTATTTGTTATAATTGTAAACTATTTTCTTGTCTTAATTCATCTATTAATTATGATATAAATAATCAATCTTTTATGATTCTTCAACAAAAAACTCATGTTTGGCTACCTGTGTACTTGGGAAGATCCTGGTCACAGGATCCTTTAGAGCATATTGTAGTAGAATTTTAACAAAATTATTAAAACGTACTAAACTTATGCTTGGAATTATTATAGCAACAACTCTCACATTAATTGCTGTGGCTACCTCTACTGCTATTGCTGGTGTAGCCATGCATACATCTGTGCAAACAAAGCATTTTTTTGAAACATGACACAAAGATTCACATAAGCTGTGGCTTCAGCAAACTCAAATTGATGCACGACTCCAGACAGAGATGGATATTTTAAAGCAAACAGTGGATTGGTTAGGGAAGAAGGTTCTCATGTTGGAAAGACAAGTAACTTTACGATGTGATTGGAATTCTACATTTTGTATAACCAATTATATGTATAATAGTTCAGAATATGAATGGGAACAAATTCAATCCTACTTATCTGGAAATAATTGTGCAAAGGAGTTTACAGAGCAATTACAGAAAAATATTGAAAGTACATTCTCTATTATGTCTCCTAATATGGAAGCTGCTGAAATTGCACAGATATTAGCTGAAAACTTAATGATATGGATCCTCAATCTCTTATGCAAAGTCTAGTACATACAGCAAGAGGAATGGGAATTATTGTTTGTTTTATATTTTTATTGTTCTTCTGTTTCTATGGATGTATTATTCACCCTCATGCTGATGATGTAGTAAAATTTTGGACTTTAATTTTAAAAGTAAAAAATAAAAAGGAGGAATTGAGGAGATTCAGATGGGCTAAGCATGAGAATCAATTCTCAGAGTGTCCTTGGAGCAGGGGGAACTGAGGTCATGGGACTTCAGCAAGCTTAAGTCAACAAGAAGCATACTTCTTGGCCACAAGACTGAATGTTTTGCCTATGCTCAGGCCTCTTCAGAATGTGATTTCTGCTTTGATAAAGGTGTTTTGCATGCCTGAGTTACTTTGAAGTTTAATTGGGAACATAAACCATCACTGTTTTGTTCAATATTATAAAGAGAGAAGTTATACTATCTCTCAATTATTGTGTGCACTAGAAAAACTGTTTGAAAAACACAACACCTGGTGTGTATGAAGTGAATTTCTTTCATGATTACTTTCTGTACAAAACCGAACAATACTAGAAATAAAGTATGCAGTTGTAGTTGCATTTGACTCATCTTCTCTACATCCCCTGTGTCCTGATTTCGTCGAGACCCTTATCCAGGGACCCAAATGCACTAGACGTTGACAGTTGTCTATCAAGAACCTTTCCCGAAGAAAACTAATGGTGATTTCACAGTTGCATAAGCAGATTTTCTGCTAACAACATTTCCCCTTGTAAGATAAAAGAGAATTCAGAGTTCTATAACCTGATCGATTGTGCAGGACATTTCGCATTGCGAACTAACAGTGAATTCCATATTGTATAAGCTGATTGTCTCCTACAAACATTTACCACTGTATTCTACCAGTGAATTCAAAGTTCCATTGCCTGATCATATACTAAGAATATTTCCCATTGTAAACTAACAGTGAATTCATAGGTGTATAAGCAGATTTTATGAGAAGCACCTTACGCTTTGTAAATTAACAGAGAATTCATAATCCTAAACACAGATTCTGTGCTAGAACATTTCAGATTGCTAACTAACAATGAATTCATAGTTGTACAAGCTGATTATCTGCAAAGAACATTTCCCATTGCCAGCTAACAGAGAGTTCGTGACTCTATAAGATGATTGTGTGCGAAAAACACTTCTCATTGTAAACCACCAGAGAATTCATAGTTCGATAAGCTGATTGCCTACCAAGCACCTTTCCCATTGTAAATTAACAGTGAATTCATAGGTCTCTAAGCAGATTTTCAGCTAAGAGCATTTCCCACTGTCAGATAACAGAGAATTCATAGTTGTATAAGCTGATGGCCTGCTAACCATATTTCACATTGTACACTGACAGTAAATTCATAATTCTATAAGCTGATTGTCTGTTAACCACATTTCCCATTGTAAACGGACAGTGAATTCTTAGTTGTAAAAGATGATTGCCTGCTGGAACATTTCCCAGTGCAAACTAACACAGAATTCATAGTTGTACACACTGATTGTCTGCGAAGAAAATTTCTCATTGTAAAGGGACAGTGAATTCTAAGTACTAAAAGCTGATTGGCTGCTAGAACATATCCCAGTGCAAAGTAACACAGAATTCATAGTTCTATGGACTGATTGTCTATGAAGAACATTTCACATTGCAAACTAATTGTGAATTCATTTTCTACAAAGCACCTTTCCCATTGTAAACTAACAGAGAATTAATAGTCCTAAAGTCTGATTGTGTGCTAGAACTTTTCCCATTGCTAACTAACAATGAATTCATAGTTGTACAAGCTGATTATCTACAAAGAACATTCCCCATTGTCAGCTAACAGAGAATTCATAGCTCTATAAGCTGATTGTGTGTGAAAAACATTTCTCATTGTCAACCACCAGAGAATTCACAGTTCTGTAAGCTGATTCCCTACAAAGCACCATTGCCATTTTAAACTAACACTGAATTCATAGGTCTGTAAGCAGATTTTCAGCTAAGACCATTCCCATTGTCAGCTAACAGAGAACTAATAGTTCTATAAGCTGGTGGCCTGCTAAGCATATTTCACATTGTAAAGTAACAGTGAATTCATAATTCTGTAGGCTGATTGTCTGTTAAGCACATTTCCCATTGTAAATAGACAGTGAATTGTTAGTGCTAAAAGCTGATTGGCTGGTAGAATATTTCCCAGTGCAAACTAACACAGAATTCATAGTTGTATATGCCGATTGCCTGCAAAAAAATTTCTCATTGTAAAGGGACAGTGAATTCTTAGTTCTAAAAACTGATTGGCTACTAGAACATTTCCCAGTGCAAAGTAACACAGAATTCATAGTTCTATGCACTGATTGTCTGCGAAGAAAATTTACCATTTTCAACTAAGAGAATTTATAGTTTTATAAACTGATTGCCTGCTAAGAATATTTCCCATTGTAAACTAACAGTGAATTCCTAATTCTGTATGGTGATTGTCTACTAACCACATTTTCCATTATAAACTAAGAGTGAATTCGTAATTCTATAAGTTGATTGCCTGCTAAGCACATTTCCCATTATAAATGGACAGCAAATTCTTAGTTCTAAAAGCTGATTGGCTGCCAGAACATTTCCCAGTGCAAACTAACACAGAATTCATGGTTCTATACACTGATTGACTGCGAAGGACATTTCCCATTGTAAACTAACAGTGAATTCAAAGTTCTGTTGCCTGATCATATGATAAGAACATTTCCCTTTGTTAACTGACAGTGAATTAATTCTTCTATAAGCTGGTTGTCTATTAAGAACCTTTCCCATGAAAAATTAACGGTGAATTCATAGTTGTATAAGCAGATTTTCTGCTGAGAACATTACCTGTTGTAATCTGAAAGAGAACTCAGAGTTCTATAACCTGATTGATTATGCATGGCATTTTGCTTTGGAAACTAAGAGCGAATTCCATATTTTATAAGCTGATTGTCTCCTATGAACATTTCCCATTACATACTAACAGTGAATTCAAAGTTCCATTGTCTGATCATATAACAAGAATATTTTGCATTGCAAACTAATGGTGAATTCATAGTTCTATAAGCAGATTTTATGTGAAGCACCTTTCCCATTGTAGACTAACAGAGAATTCACAGTCCTAAATGCTGATAGTGTACGAGAACATTTACCATTGCTAACTAACAATGGATTTGTAGTTGCATAAGCTGATTATCTGGAAAGAACATTTCCCATTGTCAGCTAACAGAGAATTCATAGCTCCATTAGCTGATTGTGTGCTAAAAACGTTTCTCATTGTAAACCACCAGAGAATTCATAGTTCTATAAGTTGATTGCATACCAAGCACCTTTCCCACTGTAAAGTAACAGTGAATTCATAGGTCTGTAAGCAGATTTTCAGCTAAGACCATTTCCCATTGACAGATAATAGATAATTCGTACTTGTATAAGATGATTGCCTGTTAAGCATATTTCACATTGTAAACAGTGAATTCATAATTCTATACGCTGACTGTCTACTAAGCACATTTCCAATTGTAAACAGATAGTTAATTCTTAGTTCTAAAACCTGACTGTCTGCTAGAATGTTTCCCAGTGCAAACTACAACAGAGTTCATAGTTGTATTCCCTGATTGTCTGTGAACATAAGTTCCCATTGTAAAGGGACAGTGATTTCTTAGTTATAAAAGCTGATTGGCTGCTAGAACATTTCCCAGTGCAAATTAACACAGAATTCATAGTTCTATGTGCTGATTGCCTGCAAAGAACATTTCCCATTTTCAACTAAGAGAATTCATAGTTCCATAAGCTGATTGTCTGCTAAGCATATTTCCCATTGTAAACTAACAGTGAATTCCTAATTCTGTATGATGATTGTCTGTTAACCACATTTTCCATTATAAACTACTAGTGAATTCATAATTCTATAAGCTGACAGTCTGCTAAGCACATTTCCCATTGTAAACGGACAGCAAATTCTTAGCTCTAAAAGCTGATTGGCTGCTAAAACATTTCCCATTGCTAACTAACACTGAATTCGTACTTGTATCAGGTGATTGTCTGCAAAGAACATTTCCTATTGACAACTAACAGAGAACTCATCATTCTATAAGCTGATTGCCTGCGAAGCATATTTCTCCTTGTAAATTAACAGTGAATTTGTAATTCTATGTGCTGCTTCTCTGCTAAGCACATTTCCCATTGTAAACTATTAATATATTCATAGGTCTTTAAGCACATTTTCAGCTAAGACCATTTCCCATTTTGAACTAACAGAGTTAGTTGTAAACTAACAGTGAATTCATAGGATTAGATGTTGATTGCCTGTTAAGCACTTTTCCCATTGTAAACTAACGGTGAATCAAAGTTCTACTTTTTGATCATACAATAAGAACATTTCCCATAGTTAACTAACAGTGAATTCTTAGTTCCATAGGCTGGTTATCTATTAAGAACATTTCCCATAAAAAACTAATGGCGAATTCATAGTTTTAAAAGCAGATATTCTGCTAAGAATATTTCCCATTGTAAGCGAACAGAGAATTCAGAGTTCTACAACAAGGTTGATTGCGCAGGACATTTCCCATTGCAAACTAACAGTGAATACCATATTGTATAAGTTGATTCAATGTGATCCTTGTCTGCTAAGCACATTTCCCATTGTAAATTAACAGTGAATTCTTAGTTCAAAAAGCTGAGTGTCCGCTGAACATTTCCCAGTGCAAACTAACACAGAATTCATAGTTCCTTACGCTGATTGTCTGCCAAGAACATTACACATTCTAAACAAATAGTGAATTCCTAATTCTATGAGCTGATTCACTGCTAAGCACATTTCCCATTGTATACTAACTGTGAATTGAAAGTTCTATTAGCTGATTCTCTTCTATGAATATTTCTTATTGCAAACTAAGAGTGAGTTCAAATATCTATAAGGTGAGTGTCAACTGAGCACATTTCCCATTTTAAAATACAGGAGAATTCATACTTCTATGAGGTGATTGTCTACTAAGCAAATTTCCTATTTTAAACTAACAGTGAGTTCTTAGGGGAATAAGCTGATTGTCTGCTAGAATATATTCCACTGCAAACTGACACAGAACTCATAGTTCTTTACCGTGATTGTCTGTGAAGAACATTAGCCATTGTAAAGTAATTCTGAATTCTGTGTGCTCATTGTCTACTAAGCACATTTCCCAACATAAACTAACAGTGAATTCATATGTTTATAAGCAGATTTTCAGCTAAGAACATTTCTCATTGTCTACTAACAGAGAATTCAGAGTTCTATATCAGAGTTCTGCTGATTGCCTGCCAAGCATATTTCCCATGGTAAACTAACAGTGAATTCATAATTCTATAAGTTGATTGTCTGCTAAGCACATTACCCTGTGTAAACAGACAGTGATTTCTTAGTTCTATTGGCTGATCATATACTAAGAACATTTCCCATTGATAAATAACAGTGAATTCAAAGTTTCATTGCCTGATCATAAACTAAGAATATTTTCCTTTGTAAACTAATGGTGAATTCATAGTTTTATGAGCAGATTTTCTGTGAAGCACCTTGCCCATTGTAAACCAGCAGAGAATCATTAGTCCTAAATGCTGATTGTGTGCTGGAACATTTTCCACTGCTAACTAACACTGAATTTGTAGTTGTGTAAGCGGACCATCTGTAAAGAACATTTCCCATTGTCAACTGACAGAGAATTCATAGTTCTATAAGCTGATTGTGCGTGAAGAACTTTTCTCCTTTGCAACTATGAGAGAATTCATAGTTCTCTAGGCTGATTCCTTGCCAAGCACACTTCCCATTATAAACTACCAGTGAATTCGTAATTCTCTGTGCTCCTTGTCTGCTAAGCACATTTCCCATTGTAAATGGACAGTGAACACTTAGTTCTAAAAGCTGATGGGCTGCTAGAACATTTCCCAGTGAAAACTAACACAGAATTCATAGTTCTATATGCTGACTGTCTGTGAAGAACATTTCCCATTTTAAACTAACAATGAATTCAAACTTCTACTGGCTGATCATATATTAAGCACATTTCCCAATGTTATCTAACCGTAAATTCATAGTTATATAAGCTGCTTGTATGCTAAGCATATTTCCCATTGTAAACTAACAGTGAATTCCTAATTCTGTATGGTGATTGTCTGCTAAGCACATTTCCCATTGTAAATGGACAGTGAATTCTTAGTTCCAAAAGCTGATTGGCCACTACAATGTTTCCTAGTGCAAATTAGCACAGAATTCTTAGTTCTTGATGCTAATTGTCTGCAAAGAACATTTCCCATTGTAAAGAAAGAGTGAATTTGTAATTCTATGTACTGCTTGCTGCTAAACACATTTCCCATTTTAAACTAACAGTGAATTCAAAGTTCTATTGGCTGACCATATACTAAGAACAATACCCATGGTTCTAAAAGCTGGTTCTATAATCTGGTAACCTATTGAGAACATTTCCCATTGAAAACTATCGGTGAATTCATAGTTGTATAAGCAGACTTTCTGCTAAGAACATTTCCCATTGTAAGCTAACAGAGAATTCAGAGTTCTATAACAATATTGATTACGCAGGACATTTCCCATTGCAAACTAAAAGTGAATTCCATATTGTATAAGCTGATTGTCTCCTACAAACATTACCCATTGTATACTAACAGTGAATTCAACGTTGCATTTCCTGATCATATACTAAGAACATATCCCATTTTAAACAAACGGTGAACTCATAGTTGTGTAAGCTGATTTTCTCTGTAGCACCTTTCCCATTGTAAACTAACAGAGAATTCATAGTCCTAAATGCTGATTGTGTGCTAGAACATTTCCCATTGCTAACTAACACTAAATTCATATTTGTATAAGCTGATTGTCTGCAAAGAACATTTCCCATTGTCAACTAACAGGGAATTCATAGTTCTATAAGTTAATTGTGTGCGAATGACATTGCTCATTCACAGCACAGAATTCATAGTTCTGTAAGATGATTGTGTGCAAAGAAGATTTCTCATTGTCAACTGCCAGAGAATTCATAGTTCCATAAGCTGATTTCCTGCCAAGCACATTTCCCATTGTAAATTAACAATTAATCTGTAATTCTATGTGCTGCTTGTCTGCTAAGCACATTTGCCATTCTAAACTAGCATTATATTCATATGTCTCTAAGCAGATTTTCAGCTAAGACTATTTCCCATTGAACACTAACAGAAAATTCATAGTTATATAAGGTGCTTGTCTGCTAAGCACATTTCCCATTGTAAACTAACTGTGAATTCCTAATTCTGTATGGTGATTGTCTGCAAAGCACATTTCCCATTGTAAACGGACAGTGAATTCTTAGTTCTAAAAGCTGATTGGGCACTAGAACATTTCCCAGAGCAATCTAACACAGAATTCTTAGTTCCTTACACTAATTGTCTGAAAAAACATTATCCATTGCAAATAACAATGAATTCCTAATTCTATGTGCTGATTGTCAGATGAGCACATTTTCCATTGTATACTGACAGTGAATTCATAGTCTTATAAGCAGACTTTCAGCGAAGAACATTTTCCATTGTCAACTAACAGAGAATTCATAGTTCTATAAGGTGATTGTCTGCTAAGCATATATCCCATTGCAAACTGACAGTGTATTGTTAATTCCATAAGATAATTGTCTGTTAAGCACATTTCCCATTGTAAATTGACAGGGAATTCTTAGTTCTAAAAGCTGATTGGCTGCTAGAATATTTCCCAGTGCAATCTAACACAGAATTCTTAGTCCCTTACGCTAATAAGAACATTACCCATTGTAAAATAACAATGAATTCCTAATTCTATGTGCTGATTGTCTGCTAAGCACATTTCCTACTGTAAAGTAGAAGTGAATTCATAGGTCTGTATGCAGATTTTCACCTCAGAACATTTCCCATTGTCAACAACAGAGAATTCATAGTTCCATAAGCTAATTACCTGTGAAGCTTATTTCCCATTGTACACTAACAGTGAATTCCTAATTCTGTATTGTGATTGTCTGCTAAGCACATTTCCCATTGTAAACTAACTGTGACTTCATAATTTTATAAGGTAATTGTGTGCTAAGCACATTTCCCATTGTAAACGGGCAGTGCATTCTTAGTTCTAAGAGCTGAGTGGCTGCTGGAACATTTCTCAGTGCAAACTAACACAGAATTCTTAATTACATATGCTTATGGTTTGCAAAGAACATTTACCATTGTAAACTAACAGTGAATTCCTAATTCTATGTGCTGATTGCCTTCTACACACCTTTCCCGTTCTATACTAACTATGAATTCAAAGTTCTGTTAGCTGATTTTCTTCTACAAATATTTCTTATTGCAAACTTAGAGTGTGTTGAAATATCTATAAGCTGAGTGTCAACTGAGCACACTTCCCATTTGAAACTACAAGAGAATTCACAGTCTATGAGCTGATTGTCTACTAAGAACATTTCCCATTGTAAAGTAACAGTGAATTCTTAGGTGAATTAGCTGATTGTGTGCTTCAACATTTCCCGTTGCAAACTAACACCGAATTCATAGTTCTTTATGGTGATTGTCTGCAAAGAACATTACCCATTGTAAACTAAAAATGAATTCCTAATTATATGTGCTGATTGTCTACTAAGCACATTTCCCATTGTAAACTAACAGTGAAAACACATGTCTGTGAGCAGATTTTATGCAAAGAACATTTCCCACTGTCAAGTAACAGAGAATTCATACTTCTATAAGCTGATTGCCTGCTAAGCATATTTCCCATTGTTTACTAACAGTGAATTCGTAATTCTGTATGATGATTGTCTGCTAAGCACATTTCCCATTGTAAACTAAGAGTGAATTCACAATTTTATAAGCTGATTGTCTGTTAAGCACATTTCCCTTTGTAAACGGACAGGGAATTCTTAGTTCTATTGCCTCATCATATACTAAGAACATTTCCCATTTTCAAGTAAGAGTGAATTCAAAGTTCTATTGTCTGATCATATAATAAGAACATTTGCGATTGTTAACTAACAGTGAATTTATTGCTCTGTAAGCTGGTTGTCTATGAAGAAACTTTCCCATAGAAAACTAACTGTGAATTCATGGTTGTATATGAGGATTTTCTGCTAACAACATTTCCTAGTGTAAGCTAACAGAGAATTCAGAGTTCTATAACCTGATTGATTGTGCAGGACATTTTGCATTGGAAACTAACAGTGAATTCCATATTGTATAAGCTGATTGTCCCCTATGAACATTTTTCATTGTATACTAACAGTGAGTTCAAAGTTCCATTGCCTGATCATATACTAAGAACATTTCGCATTGTAAACTGATGGTGAATTCATGGTTGTTTAAGCAGATTTTCTGCGAAGCACGTTTCCCATTGTAAATTAACAGAGAATTCATAGTCCTAAATGCTGATTGTGTGCTAGAACATTTCCCATTGCTAATTAACAACGAATTCATAGTTGTACAAGCTGATTATCTTCAAAGAACATTTCCCATTGTCTGCTAACAGAGAATTCATAGCTCCATAAGCTGGTTGTGTTTGAAACACTTTTCTCATTGTCAACTGCCAGAGAATTCATAGTTCTATAAGCTGATTGCCTACGAATCACCTTTCCCATTGTGTACTAATACTTAAGTCATAGGTCTCTAAGCAGATTTTCAGCTAAGACCATTTCCCATTATCACCTGAACAGAGAATTCATACTTCTATAAGCTGATTGCTGGCTAAGCATATTTCCCATTGTAGAGTAACAGTGAATTCATAATTCTTTAAGCTGATTATCTGCTAAGCACATTTCCTCTTGTAAATGGACAGTGAATTCTTAGATCTAATCGCTGATTTGCTGCTAGAATATTTCCCAGTGCAAACTAACACAGAATTCATAGTTGTATGCGCTGATTGTCTGCAAAGAAAATTTCCCATTTTAAAGGGACAGTGACTTCTTAGTTCCAAAAGCTGATTGGCTGCTAGAACATTTCCCAGTGCAAAGTAACACAGAATTCATACTACTGTGCGCTGATTGTCTGTGAAGAACATTTCCCATTGTAAACTAACAAGGAATTCCACATTCAAGGTGCTGATTGTCTGCTAGGCACATTTCCCATTGTAAACTAATAGTGAATTCATAGGTCTATAAGATTATTGGCTGCTAAGCACATTTCCCATGGTAAACTAATAGAGAATTCAAACTTCTACTTGCTGATCATATACTAAGAATGTTTCCCTTTGTTAACTAACAGTGAATTCATATAAAACGAACGGTGAATTCATAGTGGTATAAACAGATTTTCTGCTAAGAGCATTTCCCTTTTTAAGCTAACAGAGAATTCAGACTTCTATAATCTGTTTGATTGTGGAGGACATTTCCCATTGCAAACTAACAGCGAATTCCATATTATATAAGCTGATTGTCTCCTACGAACATTTCCCATTGTATACTAACAGTGAATTCAGTGTTCCATTGCCTGGTCATATACTGAGAACATTTCCCATTGTAAACTCATGGTGAATTCATAGTCGCATATGCAGATTTTCTGTGAAGCACCCTTCTGAGTGTAAACTAACAGAGAAATCATAGTCCTAAACAGTGATTGTGTGCTGGAACATTTCCCATGCTAACTAACTGTGAATTCATATTTGTATAAGCTGAGTGTCTGCGAAGAATATTTTGCATTGTCAATGAACAGAGTATTCATAGTTCTTTAAGCTGATTACCTACCAAGCACATTTCCCATTGTAAACTAACAGTGAATTCCTAACTCTATGTGCTGTCTGTCCGCTAAGCACATTTCCCATTGTAAAGTAACATTGAATTCTCTTTTTCTTTTTTTTATTAGTTAGTTTTGTATTCAGAAAATACAGTCAGTTTGGTACCATTATTAGGCTCATCCGTGACCTAACCCCTCTCCTTGGCCCCTCCTTGTTGAGGTATATGGGTCATGCATTGTGGACTTGGCCCACAGTTATGTGTAAGATAAATGTCTCTGCATATCATGACCCAACACGTGGCTCTGACATTCTTTCCGCCCCCCTTCCACAAAATTTCCCTGAGCCATGTTGGGTTCATTGTTGGTCTGATTCAGTGATGAGGTGTTGGGGGCCTCTGAGTCTCTGGATCCCTGATTTGGTAGGAGTTGATTTTTCTTTGTGTTGATCTCCTTCCCCCTTCTCTTTTTTCTGTATATAAGCTTGTGCTTGCCAGAATAAACTTGGGCCTTGATCAGAACTTGTCTTGGCTCCATTCCTTGTGGTCTTGTCTCAGGTTCATTCCCACTCCCTCCTTCGGGGTCTGTTTTGACCTGTGCCACAGGCCAGCACAGTGATCCTACTCTCTCTAGTGTCTTGTGGTTCAGGTGTTCCATGTAAGGGCCTGGTGAAGGATCAGCCATTTGGTCTGTCTTTTAGTAAGTAGACTTTTATGGTACCATTGCTGTTTGGGTCTAGATTTGTGTTTCCCACCCCCTTGATGCCCTCCCCTCCCTCCCCTTCCATCCTAGTGTCTAGTCCACTAGATTCTTGCTGTATATGTAAGGTATCTTGGGTAGATTCAGGTTAGGTGCTGTAGATGAGTGAGACTATGTGGTAATTTTTTTTCTGTGACTGGGTAAGTTCACTGAGAATGATCTGTTCCAGGTTCAACCATTTTTCCTCAAATTTCATTGTGTCATTTTTTCTTACTGCTGTATAGAATTGCATTGTTTAGATATACCACATCTTAGTTATCCACTCTTCTAGTGATGGAGATCTTTGTTGATTCCAGCTCTAAGCTATTACAATTTAAGCCACTACAAACCTGGTTGAGTGAATCTCTCTAGCCTGTGGTTTGAAGGTTTTAGGGTAGAAGCCCAGTTAGGGAATAATTGGGTCTGTTGGTATCTCTATACTCAGCTTTTTCAGAAGTCTCCATATTGCTTTCCAAAGTGGTTGTACCATCCTACATTCCCACCAACAATGGATGAGTGCTCCTACTTTGATTTTTGATTTTTTGATGTTTGCTATCCTTATTGGGGTAAGGTGGAATCTCATTGTTGTTTTAATTTGCATTTCTCTGATGATTAAAGATGATGAACATGTTCTTAAGTTTATGTTTCCCATTTGTATTTCTTCCTCTGTGAATTTCCTGTTCAGCTCTTTGCTGCATTTTGTGAGTTGGGTGTTTGACTTCTTACTGTTTAGATTTTTGAGTTCTTTGTAGATTCTTGAGATTAGGCCTCTATCAGTTGGATAACATGCAAATATTTTCTCCCATTCTGTGGGTAATTTATTGGCTTGCTTATTGTATGCTTGTCTGTGAAGAAACTCTTCAGCTTCATGTGCTCCCATTGGTTGAGTGACTGTTTAAGATTGTTAGCTACTGGGGTTTTGTTCAGGAATTCTTTTCCATTCCTGTATCATGGAAAGTATTTCCTAAATTTTCTTCCAGTAGTATTCGAGTTTCTGGTCTTATATTGAGGTCTTTGATCCATTTGGACTTGAGTGTAGTGCATGGTGAAATGTGTGAGTCAAGTTTCAATTTCCTGCATATGGTTATCCAGTTTGTAAAGCACCATTTGTTAAAGATGAAGTCTTTTTCCAGCCTATATTGTTTGGGCCTTTATCGAATATTAAGTTGCTATAGTTGTTTCACTAACTAAGAATGAATTTCTAATTCTATGTGCTGTCTGTCTGCTAAGCACATTTCTCATGGTAAACTAACATTGCATTCTTAGTTCCAAAAACTGATTGTCTGCTGTAACATTTCACAGTGCAAGCTAACACAGAATTCAAAGTTCTATACTGATTGTCTGCAAAGAGCATTACCCATTGTAAACTAACAGTGAATTCCTAATTCTATGTGCTGATAGTATGCTACGCACATTTCCCAAGGTAAACTGACAGGGAATTCATAGTTGTATAAGCAGATTTTCTACTACAAAAATTTCCCATTGTAGTCTAACAGAGAATTCAGAGTTCTGTAACATGATTGCCTGCCAAGCACAATTCCAATTGTAAACTAACAGGGAATTCCTAATTCTATGTGCTGCTTGTCTGGTAAGCACATTTCCCATTGTAAACTAACAATAAATTCTTAGTTCTAAAAGCTGATTGGCCCCTAGAACATTTTCCAGTGCAAACTGACACAGAATTCATAGTTCTACATGCTGATTGTCTGTGAAGAATATTTCCCATTGTAAATGGCTCTCGAATTCTGCGTTCTAAATGCTGATTTTCTGCTGGAACATTTCGTAGTGCAAACTAACACAGAATTCATAGTTCTTTACAGTGATTGTCTGTGAAGAACATTACCCATTGTAAACTATGCGTGAATTCCTAATTCTATGTGCTGATTGTCTGCTATGCACATTTCCCATTGTAAATTAACAGTGAATTCATTGGTCTATAAGCTGGTTGTGTATTAAGAACATTTCCCATAAAAAACTAAATATGAATTCATAGTTGTAAAAGCATATTTTCAGCTGAGAACATTTCCCATTGTACGCTAACAGAGAATTCAGAGTGAATTCAGATTGATTGCACAGGACATTTCCCATTGCAGATGAACAGGGAATTCCATATTGTATAAGTTGATTTTCCCCTACGAACATTTCCCATTGTATACTAACAGTGAATTCAAAGTTCCATTGCCGGATCATATATTAAGAACATTTCCCATTTTAAACTACTGATAAATTCATAGTTGTACAAGCATTTTTTCTGCAAAGCCCCTTTCCCATTGTAAACTAACAGAGAATTCATAGTACTAAACACTGACTGTGTGCTAGAACATTTCCCATTGCTAACTAACACTGAATATGCATTTGTATAAGATGATTGTCAGCAAAAAAACATTTCCCATTGTCAGTTAACACAGAATTCATAGTTCTATAAGCTGATTGTGTGCGAACAACATTTCTCATTGTCAACTACCAGAGAATTCATGGTTCTGTAAGCTGATTGCCTGCCAAGCACATTTCCCATTGAAAATGAACAGTGAATTCTTAGTTCTAAAAGCTGATTGGCTGCTAGACCATTTCTGAGTGCAAACTAACACAGAATTCATAGTTCTTTATACTGATTGTCTGTGAAGAACATTACCCATTGTAAACTAACAGTGAATTCCTAATTCTATGGGCTGATTGTCTGCTAAGCACATTTACCATTGTAAACTAACTGCAAATTCATAGCTTTATAAGGAGATTTTCAGCTAAGATCATTTCCCATAGTCAACTAACAGAGAATTCATATTTCTATAAGCTGATTGTCTGCTAAGCATATTTTCCAGTGTTAACTGACAGTGAATTCAAAGTTCCATAAGCTGATTGGCTGCTAAGAACATTTACCATTGTTAAAGGACTGTGAGTTCTTAGTTCTAAAAGCTTATTGGCTCCTAGTGCACTTCCCAGTGCAAACTAACACAGAATTCATAGTTCCATATGCTGATGCTCGGGGAAGAACATTTCCCAATATAAATTAACAGTAAATTCCTAATTCTCCATGCTGATTGTCTGCTATGCACATTTCCCATTGTAAACTAACAGTGAATTCATAGGTTTATAAGCATATTTCCAGCTATGAACATTTCCCATTGTCAACTAACACATAATTCACAGTTCTCTAAGCTCATTGCCTGCTAAGCATATTTCCCATTGTAAACTGATGGTGAATTTTTAGTTCTAAAAGCTGATTTGCTGCTAAGCACATTTCCCATTGTAAAGGGACAGTTAATTCTTAGTTCTGAAAGCTGATTGGCTGCTAGAACATTTCCCAGTGCAAACTAACAGAAAATAAATAGTTCTGTGCGCCGATTGTCTGCGAAGAACATTTCCCATTGTAAACTAACAGTGAATTCATTGTTCTATAAGCTGGTTGTCTATTTGAGAACATTTCCCACAGAAAACTAATGGTGAATTCATAGTTGTATAAGCAGATTTTCTACTAATAACATTTCCCATTGTAAGGTAACAGAGAATTCAGAGTTCTGTATCATGATTGATTGCGCAGGACATTTCCCATTGGAAACCGGCAGTGAATTCCATATTGTATAAGCTGATTGTCTTCTGCGAACATTTCCCACTGTATACTAACAGTGAATTCAAAGTTCTATTGCCTGATCATATACTAAGAACATTTCCCATTGGAAACTAACAGTGAATTCATAGTTGTATAAGCAGATTTTCGGTGAAGCACCTTTCCCATTGTAAACTAAAAGAGAATTCATAGTTCTATAAGCTGATTGTGTTTAAAGAACATTTCCCACTGTCAACTAAAAGAGAATGCATAGTTCTATAAGCTGATTGCCTGCTGAGCTATTTCCCATTGTAAACTAATGGTGAATTCATAGGTTTGTAAGCAGATTCCCTGCTAAGAAGATTTCCCATTGTCAACTAACAGAGAATTCACAGTTCTATAAGCTGATTGCCTGATAAGCATATTTCATATTGTAAACTAACAGTGGATTCCTAATTCTGTATGGTGATTCTCTGGTAAGCACATTTCCCATTGAAAACTAACAGTGAATTCATAATTCTATAAGCTGATTGCCTGTTGAGCCCATTTCCCTTTGTAAATGGACAGTGAAATCTTAGTTCTAAAACCTCATTGGCTGCTGGAACATTTTCCAGCACAAACTAACGAAGAATTCAAAGTTCTATATTCTGTTTGTCTGCTAGAATATTTCCCATTGCAAACTAAACACAGAATTCATAGTTCTTTACAGTGATTGTCTGCGAAGAACATTACCCATTGTAAAATATGAGGGAATTCCTAATTCTATGTGCTGATTGTCTGCTAAGCACATTTCCCATTGTAAACAGACAGTAAAATCTTAGTTCTGAAAGCTGACTGTCTGCTAGAACTTTTCCCAGTGCAAACTAACAAATAATTCACAGTTCCATATGCTGATTGTCTGCAAAGTCATTTCCCATTGTTAACTAACTGTGAATTCCTATATCTATGTGCTGATTGTCTGCTACACACATTTCCCATTGTAAACTAACAGTGAATTCATAGGTCTATAAGCTGATTGCCTACTAAGCACATTTCCCATTGTAAACTAACAGTGAATTCATAGGTTTATAAGCAGATTTTCAGCTACGAACTTTTCCCATTGTCAACTAACAGAGAATTCATAGATCTATGTGATGATTGCCTGATAAGCATATTTCCCATTGAAAACCTGCAGTCAATTCCTATTTCTGTATGGTGATTGTCCACTAAGCACATTTCCCATTGTAAATTAACTGTGAATTCTTAGGTGAATAAGCTGATTTTCTGCTAGAACAATTCCCATTGAACACTAACAAAGAAGTCATAGTTCCTTAAGGTGGCTGTCTTTACATTACCCATTATAAAGTGAGAGTGAGTTCCTAATTCTATGAGCTGATTGTCTCCTAACCACATTTCCCAGTGTAAATGGACAGTGAAATCATAATTCTAAAAGGTGATTGGCTTCTAGACCATTTCCCATTGCAAACTAACACAGAATTCAGAGTTCTATTCACTGATTGTCTGTTAAGAACATTATCCATTGTAAACTATCAGGCAATTCATTATTCTATGTGCTGATTGTCTGCTAAGCACATTTCCCATTGTAAAAGGAAGTGAATTCTTAGTTCTAATAGCTGATTGGCTGCTAGAACATTTCCCAGTGCAAACTAACACAGAATTCACATTTCAATGCTCTGATTGTCTGCGAAAAACATTTTCCCATTGCAAACTAAAAGTGATTTCAAATATCTATAAGCTCAGTGTCAACTAAGCACATTTCCATATGTAAACTAACAGGAAATCTATACTGTATTCCACATTGTATAAGCTGATTGTCTCCTACAGACATTTCCCATTATATACTAACAGTGAATTCAAAGTTCTATTGCCTGATCATTTACTAGGAACATTCCCCATTGTAAACTAATGATGAATTCCTAGTTGTATAAGCAGATTTTCTGTGAAGCACCTTTTCTGTTGTAAACTAACAGAGAACTCATAGCTCTATAAGCTGATTCTGTGTGAAGAACCTTTCCCATTGTCAACTAAATGAGTATTCATAGGTCTATAAGCTCATTGCCTGCTGAGCACATTTCCCATTGTATATTAACGGTGAATTCAAAGTTCTGTTTGCTGATTGTCTTCTATGAACATTTCCCCTTGCAAAGTGACAGTGATTTCAAATATCTATAAGCCGAATTTCAACTAAGCACATTTCCTATTGGTAACCAGCAGAGAATTCATAGTTCCATGATCTGATTGTCTACTAAGAACATTTCTCACTGTAAACTAATGGTGAATTTTTAGGTGAATAAGCTGATTGTCTGGTAGAACATTTCCCATTGCACACTAACACAGAATTCATTGTTATTTACAAGGACTTTCTGCGAAGAACATTACCTAATGTAAACTAACCATGAATTCCTAATTCTATGTGCTGATTGTCGGCTAAGCATATTTCCCATTGTAAACTGACAGTGAAATGTTAGCTCTAAAAGCCGATTGGCTGCAAGAACATTTCCAGTGTTAACTAACACAGAATTTTTAGTTCCATAAGCTGATCATGTTTGAAGAACATTTCTCATTGTCAACTGCCAGAGAATTCATGGTTCTGTAAGCTGATTGCCTGTCAAGCACATTTCCCATTGTAAACTAACAGGGAATTCCCAATTCTATCTGATGCTTGTTTGCAAAGCCTATATCCTATTGTAAACAAACACTGAATTCTTAGTTGTAAAAGCTCATTGTCTGCTGGAATATTTTCCAGTGCAAAATAACACAGAATTCATTGTTCTTTACGGTGATTGTCTGCGAAGAACATTACCCATTTTAAACTAACAGTGAATTCCCAATTCTGTATGCTGATTGTCTGCTAAGCACATTTCCCATTGTAAACTAATAGTGAATTCATAGGTCTGTAAGCAGATTTTCAGCTAAGAATATTTCCCATTGTCAAGTAACAAAGAATTCACAGTTGTATAAGCTGATTGTGTGCGAAGAACATTTCTCATTGTCAATTACCAGAGAATTCATAGTTCTATAAGCTGATTGCCTGAAAAGCATATTTGCTATTGCAAACTAACAGTGAAATCTCAATTCTATATGGTGATTGTCTGCTAAGCACATTTCCCATTGAAAACTAACAGTGAATTCATAATTCTATAGGCTGATTGCTTGCTGAGAGTATTTCCCATTGGAAATGGACAGTGAATTCTTAGTTCTAAAAGCTGATTGGCTGCTACAACATTTCTCAGTGCAAAGTAACAGAGAATTTATTGTTCTATGCACTGATTATCTGTGAAGAACATTTCCTATTGTAAACTAACAGTGAATTCCTAATTCTACTTGCTGATTATCTCCTACGCACATTTCCCATTGTAAACAAACAGTGAATTCATAGGTCTATATGCTGATTACCTGCTAAGCACATTTCCCATTGTAAAGTAAAAATGAATTCAAAGTCCTATGGGCTGATCATATACTAAAAACCTTTCCCATTGTTACCTGACAGTGAATTCATAGTTCTATAAGCTGGTTGTCTATTAAGAACATTTCCCATAGAATACTAACCATGAATCCATAGTTGTATAAGCAGATTTTCTACTAAGAAAATTTCCCAATTTAAGGTAACAGGGAATTCAGAGTTCTATAACCTGATGAATTGCACAGGACATTTCCATTGCAAACTAACAGTGAATTCCATATTGTATAAGCTGATTATCTCCTATGAACATTTCTCATTGTGTATTAACAGTCAATTCAAAGTTACATTGCCTGATCATATACTGAGAACATTTCCCATTGTAACCTGATGGTGAATTCATTATTGTATAAGCAGATTTTCGGTGAAGTACCTTTCCCATTGTAAACTAATAGGGAATTATCAGTCCTAACTGCTGATTGTGTCCTAGAGCATTTCCAATTGCTAACTAACAGTGAATCCATAGTTTTTAAAGCTGATTGTCTGCAAAGAACATTTCCCATTGTCAAATAACAGAGAATTCATAGTTCTATAAGTTGATTGTGTGTGAGGAATATTTCTCATTGTCAACTACCAGAGAATTCATAGATGTATAAGCTGATTCCTGGCCAAGCGCATTTCCCATTGTAACCTAACAGTGAATTCTTAATTCTATGTCCTGCGTGTCTCCTAAGCACATTTTCCATTGTAAACTAACACTGAATTCTTAGTTCTAAAACTTATTGTCTGCTAGACAGTTTCCCATTGCAAACTAACACAGAATTCATAGTTCCTTATGCTGATTGTCTGCAAGGAACATTACCCATTGTAAACTAACAGTGAATTCATAATTCTATGTGCTGATTGTCTGCTAAGCACATTTCCCATTGTAAACTGGTAGTAAATTCATAGGTTTGTAAGCAAATTTTCAGCTAAGACCTTCTCCCATTTTCAACTAGCAGAGAATTCTGCTATAAGAAGATTGGCTGATAAGTTATTTCCTACTGTACTAACAGTTATTTCTAATTCTGATGCTGATTGTTGCTTAGCACATTTCCCATTGTAAACTAACAGTCAATTCATAATTCTATAAGGTGATTGTCTGCTAAGCACATTTCCCATTGGAAATGGACAGTGAATTCTTAGTTCTAAAAGCTGATTGGCTGCTACAACATTTCTCAGTGCAAAGTAACAGAGAATTTATTGTTCTATGCACTGATTATCTGTGAAGAACATTTCCTATTGTAAACTAACAGTGAATTCCTAATTCTACTTGCTGATTATCTCCTACGCACATTTCCCATTGTAAACAAACAGTGAATTCATAGGTCTATATGCTGATTACCTGCTAAGCACATTTCCCATTGTAAAGTAAAAATGAATTCAAAGTCCTATGGGCTGATCATATACTAAAAACCTTTCCCATTGTTACCTGACAGTGAATTCATAGTTCTATAAGCTGGTTGTCTATTAAGAACATTTCCCATAGAAAACTAACCATGAATCCATAGTTGTATAAGCAGATTTTCTACTAAGAAAATTTCCCAATTTAAGGTAACAGGGAATTCAGAGTTCTATAACCTGATGAATTGCACAGGACATTTCCATTGCAAACTAACAGTGAATTCCATATTGTATAAGCTGATTATCTCCTATGAACATTTCTCATTGTGTATTAACAGTCAATTCAAAGTTACATTGCCTGATCATATACTGAGAACATTTCCCATTGTAACCTGATGGTGAATTCATTATTGTATAAGCAGATTTTCGGTGAAGTACCTTTCCCATTGTAAACTAATAGGGAATTATCAGTCCTAACTGCTGATTGTGTCCTAGAGCATTTCCAATTGCTAACTAACAGTGAATCCATAGTTTTTAAAGCTGATTGTCTGCAAAGAACATTTCCCATTGTCAAATAACAGAGAATTCATAGTTCTATAAGTTGATTGTGTGTGAGGAATATTTCTCATTGTCAACTACCAGAGAATTCATAGATGTATAAGCTGATTCCTGGCCAAGCGCATTTCCCATTGTAACCTAACAGTGAATTCTTAATTCTATGTCCTGCGTGTCTCCTAAGCACATTTTCCATTGTAAACTAACACTGAATTCTTAGTTCTAAAACTTATTGTCTGCTAGACAGTTTCCCATTGCAAACTAACACAGAATTCATAGTTCCTTATGCTGATTGTCTGCAAGGAACATTACCCATTGTAAACTAACAGTGAATTCATAATTCTATGTGCTGATTGTCTGCTAAGCACATTTCCCATTGTAAACTGGTAGTAAATTCATAGGTTTGTAAGCAAATTTTCAGCTAAGACCTTCTCCCATTTTCAACTAGCAGAGAATTCATAGCTGTATAAGAAGATTGGCTGATAAGCTTATTTCCTACTGTCACCTAACAGTTATTTCTTAATTCTGTATGCTGATTGTCTGCTTAGCACATTTCCCATTGTAAACTAACAGTCAATTCATAATTCTATAAGGTGATTGTCTGCTAAGCACATTTCCCATTGTAAATGGAGACTGAATTCTTAGTTCTAATAGCTGATTGCCTGCTAGAACATTTTCCAGTGCAAACTAACACAGAATTCATAGTTCTTTACTGTGATTGTGTGTGAATAACATTTCCCACTGTAAACTAACAGTGAATTCCTAATTCTATGTGCTCATTGTCTGCCAAGCATATTTCCAATTGTAAAATAATAGTGAATCCATAGGTCTGTGTGGTAGTTTGAGTAGATGGACCCCAGTATATTCAGTTGTTTGTTTGCAGTTTGCATCTGCAGCCACCTGCCTGGAGTCATTGCCATTGTGTGGATCTTAAGGTGTGGTGGTGGATTAGATTTCATTCTAAAGATACGCAATGTGTGCCTAGCTGGAGTTCTTGAAGTGTGCTGTGGCTTTTGGCATTAGGCTTGTGCTTCTCTCTCTCTGCTTGGTCCAGTGAAGCCAGGCCAGTTTCCTCTGCCACTTATGGAACTTCCCCTTGATCTGTAAGCTTCAATAAATATCCCTTCCTCCATAACTGTGCCTGGTCTGGACATTCATCTCAGTGAACCTGAATCTGTCTTCTACAGAATTTGGTACCATGAGTGGGGTGCGATGACCCTGACCATGTGGATGTTTATCTTTGGGAACCTTTGTTTTGGAGGAATAGGCATAGATTTGGTGCTTGCAATGGAGGATGCCTTTGGGAGTGGTAATCCAAGTTTTATAGACTACTGTGATGAGAGTTTGACAATGCTAAGTATAGACAGTATTGAACTTTGAGGCTTGCCTTATGAGCTTTCTAAGGAGAAGGAAAGTCTGCAGAGGACTTTGTTGGAACTGGGATACTGGCATAAGGGCTGGATGCATCCTGCTTCCCAGGCCCAGAGAGTTTGCTCAGGGTTAAATTTGTAATGGACTGATGTGCTTGGCTAGAGATATTAGACTGAGAGATTTAAGATTTTAAGCTGGAAAACCTCAAGCAACTTAAAATTACAGGCACTGAGACTGGTTTCAGGTTACTGAATCTGCTATTGTCAAACACATTAGCAATCTTAAAGGAAGATGGTCCAATTGCTTTACCATGGAAAGGATGCCTGAGGAAAGACTATCATAGAAATGCAAAGACTTTTGGAAACAGTTGACTGGAGAAGGAACCTGCTTTTCAAGGTTATGATTTATTTTGTCTGTGAATTAAGAATACGGCTGTGTCCTGCACAGCTGGTATTGGTTTCAGAAGCATGAAAAATGTGAGGAGTGGTCGTGCATTGCACATGCTTCCAGGAGCTGCTGCTGAAATGCAGCATGAGGTAGGCCTGATGCCCTGATAGGCTGAAAGAGCCTTTGGAATATGTGAGGAGTGGTCATGAATTGCACATGGTTTCAGGAGCTGCTGCTGAGATGTGGCATGAGGCAGGGCATGATGCCCTGATAGACTGAAAGAGCCTTTGGAAGATGGACCATGGTTTGCAAGAAGACCTCAAGATGTTTTGGACATAGCAAGACTATGAAAGCGCTACTGTATAGTGCACTGTTGGCCTGGGATGGACGTGTTCCCTGGCTACTCTGCCCAGCTGGAGGGGCAGAATTGGAAAATCTGGAGACTGTCAGTCTCTGGTTATGTTGAACTTGCACTGCGGAAGTTTGATGTTTGTTTGATGGTGGTTGAGTTTGCATTGTTTTAGTCTCTCCTTGCTATGCCTGATACGAGTTGAAAATGTTTACTCTGTGCCTTTACATGTTAGAAATGTTTAACTTGTTTGATTTTACAGGTCTTAATATCATAAATTGGTCAAGACTGTGGGGACCTTTGAAACTGAACTGAGTACAATTTACAATGTGTGATGGTTATAAATCTCTTGGGGGCCAGGGGTGGAATGTGGTAATTTGAATAGATGGCTCCCAATATATGCAGTTGTTTGTTTGTAGTTTGCATCTGCAGCTACCTGCCTGGAGTCAGTGCCATTGTGTGGATCTTAAGGTGTGGTGGTAGGTTTCAGATTTCAATCTAAAGATATGCAAAGTGTGCCTAGCTGGTTGTGTATTAAGGACATTTCCCTCTAAAAAACCAATGGCGAATTCATAGTTGTATAATCAGATTTTCTGCTAAGAACATTTCCCATTTCAAACTAACAGTGAATTCCATATTGAATAAACTGATTGTCTCCTATAAACATTTCCCATTGTATACTAACAGTGAATTCAAAGCAGAAATGAAGCCAGAATAAGTGTCAATAGAAACATGTACAAATTTCACTTTTCCAAACTCAGGAACATGAGTTATATCCATTTGCTATTAATAGCCAGGAGTCAAACCTTGTGGATTAACACCATGATGTGGCACAGGTAAAAATGTGAGACACTATGAACAGTTTTTAACTATCTGTCATGCTTGTTCACGTGTAATTTTATATTTAAGACATAGAATATTAGCATTAAGATGATAAAGCTTATGAGCATCAATAGCTTCTTCCACAGAAAAAATTCTAGTAGCCTTGTCTGTAATAGCATTTCCCAAAGCTAAGGGTCCGGAGAAGCCAGGATGAGCACAAAGGTGTCCTACATAGAAATGTGCTGAGTGCTGGAGAATCAAAAGTTGAACCTGTGCAAACAAATTATAAACAGTAGAAGAAGTACTTATTCTACTACAGGTTTCTAAATAAGGAACTGAGTGGACAACATATTGGCTATCAGTGTAAATAAATATTAACAAATATAGTAGCAGTATGTTGCAATAAAGCTTTAGAGGCTGCCAGTTCTACAAATTATGCAGATTTATAAGGAGTATTAAAAGTATGTGTTTGTCCATTTAAAGAATAAGCAGCTAGGCCAGATGAAGATCCATCTCTAAAGGCCAACATAGCATCCTTAATAGGAGAAAATTGTGTATTGCAAGAAAAAATGACTTGATGTTGCATGCAGAACTGAATTAATTTATGTTTAGGGTAATGATTATCAATGCTTCCTTCAAAACCTGCCATGGATAATGCCCAAATATCTGAAAAAGCAAAAAGCCAAGAAACCTGCTTTGAATTATAAGGCTGACAGATAACCTGTGGTACTATTCCAAAATATTTAATAGATTCAGCTCCTCCTTCCATCACTACTTTAGCAACATCGTCATAATAAGGAGTGACAGTTTTTGGAGGAGAAGATGCAAGATGTACCCACAGTATAGGAGCTCCTTGCCACAACAATCCTGTTGGAGTATATAGGGTAGGAAATACAAGTAACCACAACTCTTTACTATAGTCAACATAAGTGATAAATTGTTCTTCTATAGCCTTTTGTACTGTAATTAATGCTTTAGAACCTTCAGGCATAAGAGAACCAAAAGAAGAAGGATTAGAGTCACCCTGTAATATATTAAATAAAGGTTTTAATTCATGAGTAGTAAGTTTTAAATAAGGCCTAATCCAATTAATATCTCCTAACAATTTCTGAAAATCATTTAAAGTGGTAAGGTTCTGTGTTTTAAGAGTAATTTTATGTGGTTTAATTTGTTTTGGATATAAATAAAACCCCAGATAAGGAAAAGGGGAATCTTGTTGTACCTTTTCAGGTGCAATTTTTAATCCCCACATAGTGAGCTGTTGTAACATGTAAGAAAAACAAGTCAAAACATCTGTCTTTTCCTTTCCAGCTAATAAAATATCATCCATATAATGAATTATATATTTGAGGAAATTTTCTTCTTGTAGAAGCTAAAGCTCTAGCCACAAATTTCTGGCTATTTGTTGATAAACAACAGGGGGATATGTAATTTGATTGTCATTCCCAGCATATATTCCTTCCTCAGTAAGCATGTCAACATTCCAATCACCATTCCCTGCCTGTTGTTTCAACATTGCAGTGTTTTTGCATAAGTCATAGAGTTCAACTTTCCAAAAATAAGTATTCTCCTCCTGATAAGCAAGCTTTGCCTATAGATTTCCCATCATCTGCTCTTAAAATTTTCCCTGCCAATGCATCTATAATTGACATAGTATATGGTGATGTAGGTCCATATTGTGCACAAGCTGTTTTTAATTCTTTTTTGTCTTTAAAATTAAAGGAAGCATATTGCCTCATCATTTGATCACTCTGTTGGAACTCAGTTACTGGATAAGCCAGTGGGAAAGCTCATACTTCCTCATCACCTTCTTCCATGGCTTTCTGTATCACCCTTTCTAAGGGGGAGCAATTAAAAACAGGCTGAGGGGCTGGAGAGATGGCTTAGCGGTTAAGCACTTGCCTGTGAAGCCAAGGACCCCGGTTCAAGGCTTAGACTCCCCAGGACCCACGTTAGCCAGATGCACAAGGGGGCGCACGTGTCTGGAATTCGTTTGCAGTGGCTGGAGGCCCTGGCGCGCCCATTCTCTCTCCCTCTCTCTATCTGCCTCTTTCTCTCTCTGTCTGTCGCTCTCAAATAAATAAATAAAAATAACAAAAAAAAAATTTAAAAACAGGCTGAGTAGAATGCAATGAAGATATGTGGACAATTTTAGAAGGCTTCTTAGTAATACTATCTAACTCATCTTTTAACTTTCTTTTTTCTTTCTCCAGGTTTACTCTCTCCTTTAAGGCTGCCACCTCATTTTTTAATTCTGCTACATGTACTTGTGTGGAGGGCATGGAGGCGAGGGGATGCAGCGGGTCTGAATCTGCATGATAATTAGTGGCCTCTTCCTCTATATCTGCTGCTTCTTCTGGCTCTAATTCCTCCTCTTCTTCATCACTATCTCCCTTAGAAGCTTTTAAAGATTGCAATGCTTTATTCAATTCTTTGCAAATTACAGGTGTCCCTTTTCCAAAACTTTGATTTCTAATTTCTTCAGTGACATCTTGAGTGTGATCTAACATTTGCTTCACTAAACTACTTTTGTTCCTGAATCCAAGCCATACTTTATCAAAGACCATAAGGAGAAAGCAATTACCTGAACCTTATTAGGACCATGAGTTTGTAAAAAGACATTTAATTCTCTCCCTACTTCATCCCAAGCATCTGAATCAACATTTCCCTGCTCGATAAATGAAGGACTCATTTTATTAACAAAATAAAAAAATTTACTTATAGAACTTGATGCAATCCCAATTCCTTGTGCTTTTAAAATATCTTTTACTACAGCAATTAGCTCCTTTTTACTCTTTGCTTGTCCCGTAATTGCGCCAACTTAACTTGTTACAGAAGACTGAGTGGGCGACTACAGTCCTCTTGTTAGTTTCACTTTCTTTCGCTTGGATACTGAGTTGATGTTGGTGTTCCTCACTGAAGCCCCTCATATTCAGGTCCCTGTTTCAGGCGCCATGTTGTGCCAGACTGTGACACTAATTGAAACGGAACTGAAGGAGGGAGTTGGAATGAACCTGAGACAAGAACACAAGGAATAGAGCCAAGAAAAATTCTGATCAAGGCTCAAGTTTATTCAGGCAGGCAGAAGCTTATACAGAAAACAAAACTTTCTCAAAACAATGCCTTAATGTTTGAAGTCTGCTCCACCAATGCCATTAATGCCTCTTTGCCTGAAGTCTGCTGTACCAAGGCCATACGATAATGCATCAGAGCATGGAGATCCAAGGCCAGCTGCAGTTCCCTTGGTCAAAGAGCAGCTACAGCTCCCAACAGTAAACTAACAATGAATTCACATTGTATAAACTGATAGTTTACTAAGTACATTTCCTATTGTATACTAACTGTGAATTCAAAGTTCTATTAGCTGAGTGTCTTCTATGAACATTTCCAATTGCAAACTATGAGTGAGTTCAAATCTCTATAAGCTGAGTGTCAACGAAGCACATTTCCTATTGGAAACTACCAGAGAATTCATAGTTCTATGATCTGATTGTCTACTAAGAACATTTCCTATTGTAAACTAACAGTGAATTCTTAGGTGAATAAGCTGATTGTCTACGAAAACATTTCCCATTGAAAACTAACACAGAATTCACAGTTCTTTCCAGTGATTGTCAGGGAAGAGCATTATCTATTGTAAACTGACAGTGAATTACTAACTCTATGTGCTGATTGTCTGCTAAGCACATGTTCCACTGGAAATTGAGAGTGAAAGCTGACTTCTAAAAGCTGATTGGGTGCTAGAACATTTCCCAGTGCACACTAACACAGAATGCATAGTTCTATATGCTGATTGTCTGTGAAGAACAATTCCCATTGTAAACTAACAGTGAATTCCTAATTCTAGGTGCATATTGTCTGCTACCCACATTTCTTATTGTATACTAACAGTGAATTCATAGGTCTTTAAGCTGACTGACTGCTAAGCACATTTCCCATTGTAAACTAACATTAAATTCAAAGTTCTATTGGCTGATCATATACTAAGAATAGTTCCCATTCTTAACTAATGATGAATTCATAGTTCTATAAGCTGGTTGTCTATTAAGAACCTTTCCCATAGAAAACTAATGGTGAGTTCATAGTTGTATAAGCACATTTTCTGCTAATAACATTTCCCATTGTAAGGTAACAGAGAATTCAGAAGTCTATAAACTGATTGATTGCACAGGACATTTCCTATTGCAAACAAACAGGGAATTCCATATTGTATAAATTGTTTGCCTCCTACGAACCTTTCCCATTGTATACTAACAGTGTATTCAAAGTTCCATTGCCAGATCATACACTAAGAATATTTCCCGTTCTAAAATAACCATGAATTCATAGTTGTATAAGGAGATTTTGTGTGAAGCACCTTTCCCAGTGTAAACTAACAGAGAATTCATAGTCCTAAACGCTGATTGTGTGCTAGAACATTTCCTATTTCTAAGTAACACTGAATTCGTAGTTGCATAAGCTGATGGTCTGCAAAGAATATTTCCCATTGTCAACTAACACAGAATTCATAGTTCTATAAGATGATTGTGTATTAAGAACATTTCTCATTGTCAACTACCAGATAATTCATAGTTCTATAAGCTGATTTATATTTCCCATTGTGAACTAACAGTGAATTCAATGTTCTATTGTCTGATCATATACTAAGAACATTTCCCGTTGTTAACTAACAGTGAATTCATACTTCTATAAGCTGGTTGTCTATTAAGAATATTTCCCATAGAAAAGTACAGGTGTATTCATAGTTGTATAAGTAGATTTTCTGCTAAGAACATTTCCCATTGTAAGCTAACACAGAATTCAGAGTTCTATAACCTGATTGATTGCACAGGAAATTTCCCATTGCAAACTAACAGTGAATATCACATTGTTGCTAACTGTCTCCTATGTACATTTCCCATTGTATGCTAACAGTGACTTCAATGTTCCATTTCCTGATCATACACTAAGAACATTTCCCATTGTAAACTAATAGTGAATTCATAGGTCTTTAAGCAGATTTTCAGATAAGAAACTTTGCCATTCTCAACTAACAGAGAATTCATAGTTCTATAAGCTGATTGCCTGCTAAGCATATTTCCCATTGGAAAGTAACAGTGTATTCCTAAATCTGTATTGTGATTGTCTGATAAGCACATTTCCCAGTGTAAACTAACAGTGAATTTATAATTCCACAAGCTGATTATCTGCTAAGCACATTTCCCATTGTAAATGGACAGTGAATTTTTTGTTCTAAAAGATGATTGGTTTCCAGAACATTTTCCAGTACAAACTAACACAGAAGTCATAGTTCTTTGTGATGATTGTCTGCGAAGAACATTTCCCATTGTAAACTAACAATGAATGCTTAATTCTATGTGCTGATTGTCTGCCATGCCATTTTGTCTCTTAAAGTAATAGTGAATTCATAGGTCTGTAAGACGATTTTCAGCTAAGAACATTTCCCATTGTCAACTTACAGAGAATTCATAGTTCTATAAGCTGATTGCCTCGTAACCCTATTTCCCACTTTAAATTATCAGTGAATTCGTAATTCTGTATGACAAATGTCTGCTAAGCACATTTCCCATTATAAACTAACAGTAAATTCATAACTCTATAATCTCATAGCCTACTAAACATATTTCCCATTGTAAAAAGACAGTGAGTTCTTAGTTCTAAAAGCTGATTGGCTGGTAGAACATTTCCCAGCGCAAACTAACACACAATTTGTAGTTCTTTATGCTGATTGTCTGCAAAGAACATTGCCCATTGCAAACTGACAGTGAATGCCATATTGTATAAGCTGATTATCTCCCATGAACATTTGACGTTCTATACTTAAAGAGAGTTCAAAGCTCTATTGCCAGGTCATATACTAAGATCATTTCCCATTGTAAACTAACGGTGAATTCATAGTTGTATAAGCAGATTTTCTATGAAGCACCTTTCCTTTGTAAACTAACAGAGACTTCATAGCTCTATTAGATGATTGCATGCTAAGCCTATTTCCCATTGTAAACTTACTGTAAATTCCTAAATATGCATGGTGATTGTCTGCTTAGCACATTTCCCATTGTAAATGGAGAGTGAATTCATAGGTATGTAAGAAGATTTTTAGCTAAGATCATTTCCAATTGTCAACTAACAGAGATTGATATGCTGATTTCTGGCTAAGCTTGTTTCTCATTGTAAACTAACAATGAATTTCTAATTCTTTTTGGTGATTGTCTTCTATGTACATTTTCCACTGTAAACTAACAATGAATTCTTAGTTCTAAAAGCTGATGGTCTTCTAGGACATTTCCCAGTGCAAACTAACACAGAATTCATAGCTTTTTATGCTGATGGACTGTGAAGAACATTACCCATTGTAAACTAACAGTATTCCTAATTCAATGTGCTGATTGTCTGCTAAGCACATTTTCCACTGTAAACTAGTAGAGAATTCATAGGCCTGTAAGCAGATTTTCAGCAAAGACCATTTCACATTGTCAAATAAAAGAGAATCCATAGTTCTATACGCTGATTGCCTGCCAAGCACATTTTCCATTGTAAACTAACAGTGAATTCCTAATTCTACATGCTGCTTGTGTGCTAAGCACATTTCTCATTGTAAACAGACAGTGAATTCATAATTCTATAAGCTGATTGTCTGCTAAGCACATGTCCTGTTATAAACGGACCGTGAATTCTTAGTTCTAAAAGCTGTTTGGCGACCAGAATACTTCCCAGTGCAAACTCACAGAAAATTCATAGTTCTATATGCTGATTATCTGGGAAGATCATTTTCCATTGTAAACTAACAGTGAATTCATAATTCTATGTGCTAATTGTCTGCTACACACATTTCCCATTGTAAACTAACAGTGAATTCATAGGACTATAACCTGATTGCCTGCTAAGCACATTTCCCATTGTAAACTGACAGTGAATTCATAGTTCTATAAGCTGGTTGTCTATTAAAAGCATTTTCCGTAGAAAACTAATGGTGAATTCATAGTTGTATAAGCAGATTTTTGGCTATGAATATTTCACGTTGTAAGCTAACAGAAAATTCAGAGTTCTATATCCTGACTTATTGTGTAAGACATTTCCCATTGCAAACTAAAAATGAATTCCATATTGTATAAGCTGATTGTTTCCTATGAACATTTTCCATTGTATAGTAACTTTGAATTCAAAGTTCTGCATGACTTACAGCCAAGATGGCGACCACATAGCTGAGCTGCAAATCCTGGGGAAAGAAAGGCAAGATATTAAGTGTTCATTGGGACTTTTAGGGGAGAAAATCTGGGATGGCACAGAGGCGGGGCAAACAGGGAATTGCAGATCCCCTTGTGGGCGGGTAACCCACCCCTCCCCCCAAATAACCAGCATGTCCTCAGTGCTGCTGGTGCCACTGGCGCTGCCTGCCACAGCTGCCAGTGGTGCCGCTGCTGCCGCTGTGTGCCAATCGATCCCTGCATGCAGAAGCTTAGACTGCTCCACACACTTGTCCACTCACCCACTTACTGAGTGAGCCCAGTTCCACAGCAACTGTCTCACAAGCTCAGACTGTGTCTCTCACATGCGGCAGCTCAGGTGCCACCCCATACCTGTCTGTCACGCTGGCCGGCCGCAATTGTCCTGTGGCAGGGGAGCACAGACTGCTTCCGGGTCCCAGTGTTCCCAGGCAGATTTCGGGCTGCTTCAGTGCTTGGTGCCTCAGTGTCACTCCTAGCTCGAACACAGGCAGCTTTGGCACATTACCACTTGAGAATTCAGGCAAATTTGGCGCCCCTGCCAGGCAGTAGATAGGCGGCTTTGGCAAGTGACAGCCAAAGCCCAGTCTGCTTAGCAACTTCCCCAGGGTACCTCAGATTCCTATTGTGCTTGAGCCCAGGCTGATGCACCCACCTACATGCCCATACACTGTCATGGGCAGACCACAGTGCAAAAGAAATAACATGAAATATCAAATGCAAGGAAATCCAGTTAGATAACCCAGTCCTACAATGAATATATCTAGCCAAAACATAGAAGAACCATTAGGATCAGAACACCAAGTTGAAGCTGTGAGCAATGTAACCCTGACCAACCTACTGGTAGAACTTGCAGGAAAGCAACAAAGGACTGATAATCATATGGATGCTGCCATCACTAAACTAGAACTAATATATAAGAAATTGGAAGGAGTTCAAAGAGAGTTAAGAGATTTGAGGGAGAGTGGAAAAAAAGAAGACCTTAAAAATCAGCTGGCCATGCTAAATGAAGACATAAAGAAATGCAAGGATGAATTCCAAGAATCAGCAAGAAAATCAGAAAATGATGTGAAAAGGGAGCTTGACAGAGGGATGGAAATTATACATAGAAAAGTAATAGAAAATGCAAACTTTATTGAACAAGTCCAAAATTCTCTAGACACTCTCAAGAATACAGTCAGCCAAGTGGAGGATAGAAACTCTGATCTGGAAGACAAGAAGGAAGAAACAGTTCGAGAGTTCAAAATTTTCCGTAAGTTCAAAAGTGCCTGTGAACAGAACATGAGGGAATTGTGGGATACACTTAAACGTCCTAATATCAGGATCACTGGAATACCGGAAGGAGAAGAAATTCAGACCAAAGGCATGGAGAACTTATTTAACAACGTAATAGAAGAAAACGTCCCCAGTCTCTTAAAAGAAAGGCTCATCAAGATACAAGAAGCCAACAGAATTCCAAACAGACTGGACCAAAGGAGAACCTCTCCAAGACATATTGTTATTAAGACTCTACAGATTGACACCAAAGGGAAAATCCTAAAAGCAGCTGAGGAAAAACAGCACACCACTTTCAAAGGTAACCCCATCAGAATTACTTCAGACTTCTCAATGGAAACCCTGAAAGCTATAAGGGCCTGGAATGAAGCACTGCAAAGTCTAAGAACCTATGGCTTCCAAACCAAACTACTCTACCCACATTCCACAACAAAACTCAGCATTACAATTATATGAACATAAAACCAAACCTACGGAGAGTATTTCAGGAAATTCTCCACAGAGAACAAACAAATAATCAAACTGAACTGCCTCCAAGAAGCAGATCACAACAACCAAACTCAGAGTAGGCACAAAAAACTTCAACATCCATGAAAACACCAACCCACATTTACCGTCACAAAATGGCAGGGATCAAATCAAATCTCACAGTCATTACCCTAAATATTAATGGCCTTAATTCACCCATCAAAGGACACAAGCTAACAGGGTGGATCAAAAAATTAGACCCCTCAGGCTGGAGAGATGGCTTAGTGGTTAAGCGCTTGCCTGTCAAGCCTAAGGACCCCGGCTCAAGGCTCGATTCCCCAGGACCCACGTTAGCCAGATGCACAAGGGGCCACACATGTCTGGAGTTCGTTTACAGTGGATGGAAGCCCTGGCATGCCCACTCTCTCTCTCTCTCTCTCTCTCTCTCTCTCTCTCTCTCTCACACACACACTCACTCTCAAATAAATAAGAATAAACAACAACAAAAAAACTTAATAAAAAATTAGACCCCTCAATCTGTTGCCTTCAAGAAACCCAACTCACCACTAAAGACAGAAACCTTCTCAGGGTGAAAGGGTGGAAAACAGTATTCCAAGCAAACGGGAATAAGAAACAAGCAGGCATAGCTATATTAATGTCAGACAAAACAGAACTCAAACCAAAAATAATCAAAAAAGACAAAGAAGGCCACTTCCTACTTATCAAGGGAATGATCCATCAAGAGGATATTACAATCATAAATCTGTATGCACCAAATACAGGGGCACCAAAGTTCATAAAATAAAACCTACTAGACAATAAAACAGAAATAACCACCAACACCATCATAGCTGGGGACTTCAATACACCATTGTCAGTAATAGACAGATCATCCAAACAGAAACTCAACAGGGAAGTAAGAGAGCTCAACAAAACCATAGATCATTTAGACCTAACGGACATCTACGGAACTTTCCATCCCAAATCCACAGACTACACATTCTTCTCAGCAGCGCATGGAACATTGTCTAAAATAGACCATATACTGGGTCACACAGACTGCCTGCACATATTTAGGAAGATTCACATAATTCCCTGCATGATATCAGATCACAATGCTTTATTGCTAGTAATCAACAACAAAAGACCCACAAGAACCCCAACGGCACCTGGAAACTGAACAGCACACTTTTAAACAATAAATGGATAGTGTATGAAATAAAAAAAAAAGAAATTGCAAAATTTCTGGAATTGAATGACAATGAGAACACATCGTACCAAAACCTATGGGACAAAATGAAGGCGGTCCAAAGGGGAAAATTCACAGCACTCAGTGCCTTCATAAAAAAGACAGAAAGGTCCCAAATCAATAACCTAACCGTCCACCTAAAGGCACTGGAAAAACAAGAAAAATCCAATCCAAAGAGCTCCAGAAGGAAAGAAATAATTAAAATCACAGCAGAAATCAATGAATTGGAAACCAAGGAAACAATTAAGTCAACTGACAAAAGAAAGAGCTGGTTCTTTGAAAAAATACACAAGATTGACAAACCCCTGGCCAATCTGATCAAGCAAAAAAAGGTGAAGCTTCAAATTAACAAAATTCAAAATGAAAAAGGAGAGATCACAACAGACATAAGTGAAAATGGGAGAATCATCAGGACTTATTTCAGAAACCTCTACTTCACAAAACTGGATAATGTGGAGGAGATGGATAAATTCCTGGAAGCACACCTTCTACCAAAGCTAAACACAGAGCAGGTTAATCACCTCAATCAACCCATCACACTCATGGAGATAGAAAAAGAAATAAAAAAAAAAAGAAGAGTCCAGGACCAGATGGTTTCTCAGCTGAATTCTATCAAACCTTCATGGAAGAACTCAAACCAATCTTCCTCAAACTGGGCCACACAATTGGTGAACAGAGAAAGCTACCCAATTCCTTTTATGAAACTAGCATCACTCTAATTCTAAAACCAGGCAGAGATGCCACAAGAAAAGAAAACTACTGGCCTATTTCCCTGATGAATTTAGCAGCAAAGATCCTGAACAAAGTCCTTGGAAACCAAATCCAACAACACATCAAAAGCATTAACCACCTTGACCAAGTGGGATTCATCCCAGGGACACAAGGTTGTTCAACATGCAGAAATCTGTCAATGTAATACACCACATAAACAAGGTTAAACATAAAAACTACATGATCATTTCGATAGATGCAGAAAGATAACAAGATACAACGTCACTTCATGATCAAAACATTGGAGAGAATTGGCATGTTTGGTTCATGTCTTAACCTAATAAAAGCAATATACAAAGCTCCAAAAGCCAAAATAATACTTGATGAAGAGAGACTGGAGGAATTTCCAATAAGATCAGGAACAAGACAGGGTTGTCCACTCTCACCTCTGCTTTTTAATATTGTACTGGAAGTCCTAGCTCAAGCAACAAGACAGGAGAAGGAAATAAAAGGGATACAATTTGGAAAGAAAGAAGTTAACTTAGCTCTATTTGCTGATGACATGATTGTATATGTAAGAGACCCTAGAGACTCCATCCCAAAACACCTGAAGGTGATTAACTCCTATAGCAAAGTAGCAGAATACAAAAGCAATGCACAAAAAAAGTAGCCTTCCTATATGCAAATGACAAAGATACAAAGAAAGGAAGAAGGGACATAGTCCCATTTTCAATAGCAACAAAAAATAAAATAAAATACCTTGGAATAACGTTAACCAAGGAAGTGGAAGGTCTATACAACAAAAACAGAAGAACACTCAAAAAGGAAATTGAGGAGGACTTGAGAGAATGGAAAGACCTCCCATATTCCAGGAGAGGTAGAATTAACATTGCGAAGTTGACAATGCTACCAAAGGCAATATACAGATTTAATGCAGTTCAAATTAAAATCCCTACAGTGTTCTTAACAGAGACAGAAAAAATGCTGTCAAATTTCATATGTAAAGTCAGAAGGCCTCGCATATCCAAACCTAACCTCAGCAACTCCAATACTGCTGGACAAAAATTTAGGAAGTACTTTCCATGATATAGGAATGGAAAAAGACTTCCAAAACAAATGCCAGTAGCTCATGAACTTAAACTGTTACTCAACAAATGGGATCACATGAAGCTGAAGAGTTTCTTTACAGACAAGTATACAATAAGCAGAGCCAATAGATTACCCACAGAATGGGAGAAAATATTTGTGGGTTATCCAACGGATAGTGGCCTAATCTCTAGAATCTACAAAGAACTCAATAATCTAAACAGTAATAAGTCAAACACCCCACTCACAAAATGGAGCAAAGAGCTGAACAGGCAGTTCACAGAGGAAGAAATACAAATGGCAGACACACACTTAACAAAATGTTCATCATCCCTAATCATCAGAGAAATACAAATTAAAACAACTATGAGATTCCACCTTACCCCAATAAGGATAGCAAACATCAAAAAATCAAATAAAAATAAATGCTGGTGAGGATGTGGAGAAGTAGGAACACTCATCCACTGTTGGTGGGAATGTACGATGGTACAACCACTTTGGAAAGCAATATGGAGACCTCTGAAAAAGGTGAGTATAGAGATACCAACAGACCCAATTATTCCCTTACTGAGCATCTACCCTAAAACTTTCAAACCACAGGCTAGAGATATTTGCTCAACCATGTTTATTGTGGCTCAATTTGTAATAGCTAAGAGCTGGAATCAACCCAGATGTCCATCATTAGAAGAATGAATAATTAAGATATGGTATATCTACACAATGGAATTCTATACAGCAGTAAGAAAAATTTACAGAATGAAATTTGTGGAAAAATGGTTGAACCTGGAACAGATCATTCTCAGTGAACTTACCCAATCACAGAAAAAAAAAATAGCCACATAGTCTCACTCATCTACAGCACCTAACCTGAATCTACCCAAGATACCTTACATATTCAGCAAGCATGTAGTGGACTAGACACTAGGATGGAACAGGAGGGAGTGGAGGGCATCAAAGTGCTGGGAAACACAAATCTAGACCCAAATGGAAATTGTATGATAAAAGTCTACTTACTAAAAGACAGACCCAATGGCTGATCCTTCACCAGGCCCTTACAGGGTACAACTGAATCACAAGACACTGGAGAGGGTAGGATCATGACTAAACTTAATCTTCTACATCTTCCATCTCTCCTTCTCCCTCTTCATCCCCCCCTCTTCTCTTTAACTCTTATATATTAGTTATCTTTTTCCTCATTTACTTAGTGGGCACTGACCTGTAACTCCCAGTACCAGCATGGGGATATCATCCACAATGAGCTTTTGATCAGAGAGACCTACAAGGTATCCTAAAAGACAGACAGATTTCTGTCAAAGTACTTCATGACCCACCAAAGTTAGTGGTAAGACCCTATCTCTGAAGACACCTAATGAGGTTGACATGCAAAATAGAATGGCACGGCTGGAAGTTGGAAGAGAGTCAGTCCCCAGACAGTCACCGTGTCTAGTGCCAGAAGGTGCTACATGGGTGACTGGGGAAAAATGTAAACTAATGGTAAATTCATACTTGTATAAGGAGATTTTCAGTGAAGCACCTTACCCATTATAAACTAACAGAGAATTCAGAGGCCGAAACGCTGAATGTCTGCAAAGAACATTTCCCATTGTCAGCTAACAGAGAATTCACAGTTCTATAAGCTGGTTGTCTATTGAAAATATTTCCCATAGCAAACTAACGGTGAATTCATAGTTGTATAACAGATTTTTTAGTAAGAACAGTTCCCATTGTAAGCAAACAGTGAAATCAGAGTTCCATAACCTGATTGATTGCACAGGACATTTCCCATTGGAAATTAACAGGAAATTTCATATTATATAAGGTGATTGTCTCTTACTAACATTTCCTATTGTATACTAACAGAGAACTCAAAGTTCTGTTGCCTGATCATATACTAAGAACATTTCCCATTGTTAAGTAACAGTGAATTCATAGTTGTATAAGCAGATTTTCTGTGAAGTACCTTTCCCATTGTAAACGAACAGAGAATTCATAGTCCTAAATGCTGATTGTGTGCTCGAACATTTCCCATTGCTAACTAACACTGAGTTAGCAGCTGTATAAGCTGATTGTCTGCAAAGAACATTTCCCATTGTCAACTAACAGAGAATTCAGAATTCTATAAGCTAATTGTGTGCAAAGAATATTTCTCATTGTCAGCTACCAGAGAATTCATAGTTGTATAAGCTGATTGCCTGCCAAGCACATTTCTGATTGTAATATAACAGGGAATTACCAATTCTATGTGCTGCTTATCTACAATGCACATTTTCCATTGTAAACTAACAGTGAATTCTTAGTTCTACAAGCTGATTGTATGTTATAATATTCCCCAGTTCAAACTAACACAGAATTCATAGTTCTTTACGATGATTGTCTGCAAAAGAACATTACCCATTGTAAACAGTCAATTCTCAGTTCTATGTGCTGATTGCCTGTTAAGCACATTTTCTAGTGTAAACAAACAGTGAATTCATATTTCTAAAAGATGATTGTCTGCTAGAACATTTCCCATTGCAAACCAACACAGAATTTATAGTTCTCTATGCTGATTGTCTCCGATGAATATTACCCATCATAAACTAACTGTGAATTCCTTATTCTCTGTGTTGATTGTTCACTAAGCACATTTCCCAGTGTAAACTAATAGTGAATTCATATGTCTGTAAGCAAATTTTCACCTAAGACTATTTCCCATTGTCAGATAACAGAGAATTCATAGTTCTATAAGCTGAGTGCCAGCTAAGCATATTTCCCATTGAAAAGTAAGAGTGAATTCATAATTCTAAGCTGATTGTCTGCTAAGAACAATTCCCATTGAAAACGGACAGTGAATTCTTAGTTCTGAAAGCTTATTATCTGCTTGAACTTTTTTGTTGCAAACTAACACAGAATTCATAGCAGTATACCCTAATTGTCTGCGAAGAACGTTTCCAGTTTAAACTAACAGTAAACGCTTAATTCTATGTGCTGATTGTCTGCTACGCACATTTCCCATTGTGAACTAACAGTGAATCCATAGGTCTATAAGCTTATTGCCTATTAAGAACATTTCTCATTGTATATTAATAGTCAATTCAAAGTTCTATTGGCTGATACTATACTGAGAACATTTTCCATTGTTAACTATCAGTGAATTCATAGTTCTTTAAGCTGGTTTTCTATTAAGAGCATTTCCCATAGAAAAGCAAAGGTGGATTCATAGCTGTATAAACAGATTTTCTGCTAAGAACATTTCCCATTGTACACTGACAGAGAATTCAGAGTTCTATAACCTGATTGATTGCGCAGGATATTTCCAATTGCAACCTAACAGTGAACTCCATATTTTATAAAGTGATTGTCTCCTACGAACTTTTCCCATTGTATACTGACAGTGCATGCAAAGTTCCATTGCCTCATCATATACTAAGAACATTTCCCATTGTAAACTGTGGTGAATTCATAGTTGTATAAGCAGATTTTCTGTGAGAAACCTTTTCAATTGTAAACTAGCAGATAATTCATAGTCCCAAAACACTGATTGTGTGCTAGAACATTTCCCATTGCTATCTAACACTGAATTCATAGTTGTATAAACTGATTGTCTGCAGAAAAAACATTTCTCATTGACAACTTCCAGAGAATTCATAGTTCTATAAACTCATTTCCTGCCAAGCATATTTGTCATGGTAAACTAACAGGGAATTCCTAATTCTATGTGCTGCTTGTCTGCTAAGCAAATTTGCCATTGGGAACTGACAGTGAATTCTTAGTTTTGAAAGCCGTATGTCTGCCAGAATATTTCCCAGTGCAAACTAACACAGAATTCATAGTTCTTTACGCTGATTGTCTGCGAAGAGCATTACCCATTGTAAACTAACAGTAAATCCCCAATCCTATGTGCTGATTGTCTGCTAAGCACATTTACCATTGAAAACTAATAGTGAATTCATAGGTCTGTAAGCAGATTTTCAGCTAAGATCATTTCCTATTGTTAACTAACAGTGAATTCACAGTTCTATAGCTGGTTGTTTATTAAGAACATTTCCCATAGAAAGCTAGCAGTGAATTTATTGTTCTATAAGAATATTTTCTGCTAAGAATATCTCTCATTGTAAGGTAAGAGAAAATTCATGGTTCCATAAGCAGATTGTGTGTGAAGAACATTTCCCATAGTCAACTAAAAGGGAATTCACAGTTCTATAAGCTAATCACCTAAGCATATTTCCCATTGTAAACTACCAGTGAATTCATAGTTATATAAGCTGATTGCCTAATAAGTGCATTTCCCATTGCAAACTAACAGTGAATTAATATTCTATAAACTGATAGTCTGCTAAGCACATTTCCCATTGTATACTAACTGTCAATTCAAAGTTCTATTAGCTGATTGTCTTCTATGAACATTTCCCATTGCAAACTAACAATGAGTTCAAATATCTATAAGCTGAGTGTCAACTAAGCATATTTCCCATTGGAAACTACCAGAGAATTCATAGTTCTATGAGCTGATTGTCCAATAAGAACATTTCCCATTGTAAACTAACAGTGAATTCACAGATCTATAAGCTGATTGCCTGCTAAGCACATTTCCCATTGTAAACTAACAGTGAATTCAAAGTTCCATTGGCTGAAAGTATACTAAGAACATTTCCCTTTGTCAACTAAAAGAGAATTCATATTTGTCTAAGCTGACTGTGTGGGAAGAACATTTCTCATTGTCAACTACCAGAGAATTCATAGTTCTATAAGCTGAGTGCCTGCCAAGCACATTTCTCATTGTAAACGAACAGGGAATTTAATTCTATATGCTGCTTGTCTGCTAAGCACATTTCCCCATTGTAAACTAACAGGGAATTCTTAGTTCTAAAAGCTGATTGTCTGCTAGAACATTCCCCAGTGCAAACTAAGACAGAATTCATAGTTCTTTATGCGGAATGTCTGTAAAGAACATTACCCATTGTAAACTAACAGTGAATTCCTCATTGTATGTGCTGATTGAAAGCTAAGCACATTTCTCACTGTAAACTAATAGTGAATGAATAGGTCTGTAAGCAGATTTTCAGCTAAGACCATTTCCCATTGTCAACTAACATAGAATTCATACTTCTATAAGCTGATTGCCTGCTAATCATATTTCCCATTGTACACTAACAATGAATTCCTAATTCTATGTGCTGCTTGTCTGCTAAGGACTTTCCCATTGTAAACAAACAATGAATTCTTAGTTCTAAAGCCTGATTGTCTGCTTGAACATTACCCACTGTAAATTAACACTGAATTTTTAATTCTATGTGCTGATTGTGTGCTAAGTACATTTCCCATTTTAAACTAATAGTGAATTCCTAGGTCTGTAAGCATATTTTCAGCTTAGACCATTTCCCTTTGTCAACTACCATAGAATTCATAGTTCTATAAGCTGATTGTGTGCGAAGAACATTTCCCACTGTCACCTAACAGGGAATTCACAGTTCTATAAGCTGATTGCCTGCTAAGCACATTTCCCATTGTAAACTAACAGAGAATTCAAATTCTATAAGATGATAGTCTGCTAAGCACATTTCCCATAGTATACTAACTGTGAATTAAAAGTTCTATTAGCTCCTTGTCTAATATGAATATTTCCCATTGCAAACTAACAGTGAATTATTAGTGATATAAGCTAATTGACTGCTATAACATTCTGCATTGCAAACTAACACAGAATTCATTGTTCTATAAGCTGATTGCCTGCTAAGCACTTTTCCCATTGTATACTAACTGTGAATTCAAAGTGCCATTAGCTGATTGTCTTCTACGAACATTTCCCATTGCAAACTAATAGTGAGTTCAAATATCTATAAGCTGAGTGTCAACTAACCACATTTACCATTTGAAATTAACACAGAATTCATAGTTCTATAAGCTGATTCTCTACTAAGAACATTTCCCATTGTAAACTAACAGTGAACTCTTAGGTGAATAGGTGGATTGTCTGCTAGAACATTTCCCATGGCAAACTAACCCAGAAATCACAGTTGTATACGCTGACTGTCATCGAAGAACATTTGTCATTGTCAAGTAACAGAGAATTCATAGATCTATAGGCTGATTGCATTCTAAGCACAGTTCCTATTGTATAATAACAGTGAATTCAAAGTTCTATTAGCTGATTGTTTACTACGTACCTTTCCCATTGCAAACTAACAGTGCGCTCTTAATTATAAAAGGAGATTCACAGCTAGAACATTTATCATTACAAACTAACACAGAATCCATAGTCCTATAAACTGATTGTGTGCAAAAAACATTTATCGTTGTAAAGTAAGAGCTAATTCATAGCTCTATAAGGTGCTTGCCTGATAAGCAAATTTCCCATTGTAAACTGAGAGAGTATTCATAGTTCTAAAAGCTGTTTGTCTGCTAGAACATTTCCCATTGCAAACTAACACAGAATTCATAGTTCCATATGCTGATTGTCTGTGAAGAACATTTCCCATTGTCAACAAACAGAGAATTCATAGATGTATAAGCTGATTGCATGCTAAACACACTTCCCATTGTATACTGACAGTGAATTCATAGTTCTATTAGCTGATTGATTACTATGAACATTTCCCATTGCAAACTAACACAGAATTCTTAGTTCTACAAACTGATTCTGTGGGAAGAACATTTCTCATTGAATACTAACAGAGAATTCATAGTCCTATACGCTGATAGCCTGATAACAAAATTTCTGATTCTATAGTAACAGTGAATTCATAATTCTACAAGCTGATTTTCTGCTAGAACATTTCCCATTGTGAACTAACACAGAATTCATAATTCTATATGCAGATTGTGTGTGAAGAACATGTCTCATTGTCAACTTACAGAGAATTCATAGTTCTATAAGCCGATTGTGTGCGAAGAACATTTTGCATTCTCAACGGAAAGAGAATTCTTAGTTCTATAAGTCGATTGCGTGCCAAGCCATTTCCCATTGTAAACTAACAGGGAATTCCTAATTCTATGTGCTGCTTGACTGTTAAGCACATTTCCCTTTGTAAACTAAGAGTGAATTCTTACTTCTAAAAGCTAATTGTCTGCTAGAACATTTCCCACTGCACACTAACAGAATTCAAAGTTCTTTACACTGACTGTCTGCAAAGAACATTACCCACTGTAAACTAATAGTGAATTTCTAATTCTATGTGCTGATTGTCTGCTAAGCAAAATTCCCATTGTAAACTAACAGTGAATTCATAGGTCTGTAAGCAGATTTTCAACTAAGCACATTCCCCATTGTAAACTAACAGAGAATTAATAGTTCTATAAGCTGATTGTCTGCTACGCATATTTCCCTTTGTAAAGTAACAGTGAATTAATAATTCTATAAGCTGATTGTGTGCTAAGCACATTTCCCATAGTAAAAAGACACGGAAATCTTTGTTCTAAAAGCTGATTGGCTGCTAGAACATTTCCCAGTGCAAACTAACACAGAATTCATAGTTCTATATGGTGATTGTCTGCGAAGAACATTTCTCATTGTTAACTAACAGTGAATTCATAGTTCTATAAGCTGTTTGTCTATTAACAACATTTCCCATAGAAAAATAAAGGTGAATTCAAAGTTGTATAAGCATATTGTCTACTAAGAACATTTCACATTGTAACCTAACAGGGAACTCATAGTTCTATAACCTGATTGATTGCACAGGACATTTCCCATTGCAAACTAACAATGAATTCCATATTACATAAACTTATTGTCTCCTGCAAACATTTCTCACTGTATATTAACAGTACATTCTAAATTCGATTGCCTGATCATATACTAAGAACATTTCCCATTGTAAACTAATGGTGAATTCATAGTTGTATAAACAGATTTTCTGCAAAACACCTTTCCCATTGTAAACTACCAGAGAATTCATAGTCCTAAATGCTGATTGTGTGCTAGAATATTTCCCATTGCTAACTAACACTGAATTCGTAGTAGTATAAACTGATTGTCTGCAAAGAACATTTCCCATTTTGAAGTAACAGCTAATTCATAGTTCTATAAGCTGATTGTGTGTGAAGAACATTTCTCATTGTCAACTACCAGATAATTCATAGTTCTATAAGCTGATTGCCTGCGAAGCACATTTCCCATTGTAAACTAACAGTGAATTCCTAATTGTATATGGTGCTTGTCTGCTAACCATATTTGGCATTGTAAGCTAATAGTGAATTCATAGGTCTGTAAGCAGATTTTCAGCTAAGACCATTTCCCATTGTCAACTAACAGTGAATTCATAGGCCTATAACCTGATTGCCTGCTAAGCACATTTGCCATTGTAAACTAACAGTGAATTCAAAGTTCTATGGACTGATCATATGCGAAGAACTTTTCTCATGGTTAAGTAACAGTGAATTCATAGGTCTATAAGCTTGTTCTCTATTAAGAACATTTCCCATAGAAAACTGAAGGTTAATTCATAGTTCTGTAAGCAGAGTTTCTTCTAAGAACATTTTCCATTGTAAGCTAACAGAGAATTCAGAGTTCTATAACCTGATTGATGGTGCATGACATTTCCCATTGCAAACTGATAGTGAATTCCATATTGTATGAGCTGATTGTCTCCCATGAACATTTCCCATTGTATACTAACAGTTAATTCAAATTCTATTGCCTGATCATATACTAAGAATATTTCCATTGTAAACTAATGGTGAATTCATAGTTGCATAAACAGATTTTCTGCAAAGCACCTTTCCCTTTTTCAACTATCAGAGAATTCATATATCTATGAGCTGATTGTGTGCGAAGAACATTTCCCATTGTCAACCAAAAGAGAATTCATAGTTCTATAAGCTGATTGTCTGCTAAGCATATTTCCCACTGTAAATTACCAGAGAATTCATAGGTCTGTAAGCTGATTCTAGGCACATTTCCCATTATAAACTAACAGTGAATTCAAATTCCATAAACTGATATTCTGCTAAGCACCTTTCCCATTGCATACTAACTGTGAATTCAAAGTTCTATTAGCTGATTGTTTTCTATGAACATTTCCCAGTGAATTCAAATATCTATAAGCTGAGTGTCAACTAAGCACATTTCCCATTGGAAACTATCAGAGAATTCACAGTTCTATGAGCTAATTGTCTACTAAGAACATTTCCCATTGTACACTAACAGTGAATTCATAGGTCTACAAGCTGATTGCCTGCTCAGCACATTCCCCATTGTAAAATAACAGTGAATTCAAAGTTCTATTGGCTGATCATATACTAAGAACTTTTCCCATTGTTAACTAACAGTGAATTCATACTTCTCTATGCTGGTTGCCTATTAAGAACATTTCCCATAGAAAACTGATGGTGAATTCATAGCTGTATAAGCAGATTTTCTGCTAAGAACATTTCCCATTGTAAGGTAACAGAGAATCTAGAGTTCTATAACCTGATTGATTGTGTAGGACATTTACCATTGCAAACCAACAGTGAATTCCTTATTGTATAAGCTGATTGTTTCCTACAAACATTTCCCATTGTATACTAACAGTGAATTCAAAGTTCCATTGGCTGATCATATACTAAGAACTTTTCCCATTGTTAACTAACAGTGAATTCATACTTCTCTATGCTGGTTGCCTATTAAGAACATTTCCCATAGAAAACTGATGGTGAATTCATAGCTGTATAAGCAGATTTTCTGCTAAGAACATTTCCCATTGTAAGGTAACAGAGAATCTAGAGTTCTATAACCTGATTGATTGTGTAGGACATTTACCATTGCAAACCAACAGTGAATTCCTTATTGTATAAGCTGATTGTTTCCTACAAACATTTCCCATTGTATACTAACAGTGAATTCAAAGTTCTATTGGCTGATCATATACAAAGAACATTTCCCAGTGTTAACTAACAGCGAATTCATAGTTCTATAAGCTGGTTGTCTATTAAGAACATTTCACAAAGAACACTAATGGTGAATTCATAGTTGTATAACCAGATATTCTGCTAAGGACATTTCCCATTGAAAGGTAAGAGAGAATTCGGAGTTCTAAATGCTGATTGTCTGCTAGAACATTTCACATTGCAAACTAACAGAGAACTCATAGTTCTATGAGCTGATTGTGTGTGAAGAACATTGCCCATTGTCAACTAAAACAGAATTGGTTGGCCTATAAGCTGATTGCCTACCAAGCACATTTCCCATTGTAAACTAACAGTGAATTCATAATTGTATAAACTGATCATCTGCTAAGCACTTTTCCCATTGTGTACTAACAGGGAATTCCTAATTCTATGTGCTGCTTGTCTTCTAAGAACATTTCCCATTGCAAACTAACAGTGAGTTCAAATAACTATAAGCTGTCCACTAAGAACATTTACCTTTGGAAACTACCAGAGAATTCATAGTTCTATGAGCCGATTGTCTACAAAGAACATTTCCCATTGTAAACTAATTGTGAATTCTTAGGTGAATAAGCTGATTGTCTGTTAGAACATTTCCCATGCAGACTAACACAGAATTCATAGTTCTATACACTGATTGTCAGTGAAGAACATTTCCCATTGTCAAATACCAGAGAATTCATAAATCTATAGGCTAATTTCATGCTAAGCACAGTTCCTATTGTATGCTAACAGTGAATTCAAAGTCTACTTGCTGATTGTCTACTACAAACATTTCCCATTTCAAACTAACAGTGAATTCTTAGTTATATAAGCTGATTGAGTGCCAGAACATTCCTCATTGTAAACTATTGCAAGATTTACAGTTCTATAAGCTGATTGTCTACTAAGAACATTTCCCATTGTATACTAACAGTGAATTCATAGTTCTATAAGATGGTTGTCTACGAAGAACATTTTACATTGTAAACTAATGGTGAATTCATAGTTATATAAGCAGATTTTCTGCTAGGACCATTTCCCATTGTAAGCTAACAGAGAATTAAGAATTCTATAACATGATTGATTGTGCAGAACACTTCCCATTGCAAACTAACAGTGAATTCCATTACCTGTAAGATGATTTTCTACTAGGAACATTTCCCATTGGTAACTAACAGTGACTTGTTAGTTCTATATCTGATTTTCTGCAAAGAACATTTCCCTTTGTCAACTAACAGAAAATTCATAGTTTTATAAGCTGATTGTGTGCGATCAACATTTCTCATTGTAAACTAACAGAGAATTCATGGTTCTATAAGGTGTTGGCCTGATAAACAAATTTCCCATTGTAAACAAAGAGAGAATTCATTACTCTAAAAGCTGATTTTCTGCTAGAACATTTGCAATTGTGAACTAACACAGAATTCATAGTTCTATACACTGATTGTCTGTGAAGAACATTCCCCATTGTCAACAAACAGAATTCATAGGTCTATAAGCTGATTGCCTGCTGAGGACATTTCCCATTGCGTAGTGACACTGAATTCATAGTTCTATAAGGTGATTGTCTACTATGAACATTTCCCATTGCATACTGACAATGAATGCTTAGTACTATAAGGTGAGTGACTACTGGAACATTTTCCATTGCAACCTAACACAGAATTTATAGTTGTATAAGCTGATTGTGCGTGAAGCCATTTGCCATTGTCAACTAACAGAGAATTCATTGTTCTATAACCTGATTGCCTGCTAAGCACATTTCCCATTGTAAACTACCAGTGAATTCATAGGTATATAAGCTGATTGCCTGCTAAGCACATTTCCCATTGTAAACTAACTGTGAATTCAAAGTTCTATTAGCTGATTGTCTTCTCTGAACCTTTCCCTTTCCAAACTTACAGTGAGTTCAACTATCTATAATCTGAGTGTCAACTAAGCACATTTCCCATTGGAAACTATCAGAGAATTCATCATTCTACTATGTGATTGTCTACTAAGAACATTTCCATTGTAAACTAACAGTGAATTCCTAGGTGAATAAGCTGATTGTCTGCCAGAACATTTCCCATTGCAAAATAACACAGAATTCATAGTTCTTATACATTTTTTGTCTGTGAAGAATATTACGCATTTTGAACTAACAGAGAATTCATAGTTCTATAAGCTGATAGCCTGCTATGCATATATCCCATTGTAAACTACCAGTGAATTCATAGGTCTATAAGTTGATTGCTTGCTAAGGACATTTCCCATTGTAAACTAAAAATGAATTCAAATTCGATAAACTGATTGTCTGCTAAGAACATTTCCCCATTGTTAACTAACAGTGAATTCACAGTTCTATAACCTGATTGTGTACTAAGAACATTTCCCATTGCAAACCAACAGTGAGTTCAAATATCTATAAGCTGCATGTCATCTGAGCACATTTCCTATTGGAATCTAGAAGAGAATTCATAGTTCTATGATCTGATTGTCTACTAAGAACATTTCCCATTGTAATCTAACAGTGAATTCTTATGTGAATAAGCTGATTATCTGCTAGAACATTTCCCATTGCAAACTAACACAGAATTCATAGCTCTATATGCTGATTGTCTGAGAAGAATATTTCCCATTGTCAACTGAGAGAGAATTCATAGATCTATAAGCTGATTGCCTGCTAAGCACATTTCCCATTGTATACTAACAGTGAATTCAAAGTTCTATTAGCTGGTTGTCTACTACGAACATTTTCCATTGCAATCTAACAGTGAATTGTTAGTTACATAAGCTGATTGACTGCTGGAACAATTCCAATTGCAAACTAACACAGAATTCATAGTTCTGTAAGCTGATTGTCTACTACAACCATTTCCTATTGCAAATTAACAGTGAATTCAATCATCTATAAGCTGAGTGTCAACTAAGAACAATTCCCATTGGAAACTACCAGAGAATTCACAGTTCTATGAGCTGATTGTCTACTAAGAACATTTCCCATTGTTAACTAACAGTGATTCCATAGTTCCATAAGCTGGTTGTCTACTAAGAACATTTCCCATTGTAAACTAACAGTGAATTCATAGTTGTGTAAGCAGATTTTCTGCCTAGAATATTTCCCTTTGTAAACTAACAGAGAATTCAGAGTTGTATAACCTGATTGATTGTGCAGAACATTTCCCATTGCAGACTAACAGTGAATTCAATATTGGATAAGCTGATTGTCTCCTAAGAACATTTTTCCATGTATACTAAAATTGAACTCAAAGTTCTATTAGCTGATTTTCTACTAAGAACATTTCCCATTGCAAACTAACAATGAATTCAATTATCTATAAGCTGATTGTCTACTATGATCATTTCCCATTTTTTACTAACAGTGAATTCTTAGTTCTATACCTGATTGTGTGCTAAGAATATATCCCATTGCAAACAAAAAGAGAATTCATAGTTGTAAAAGCTGATTGTCTCCTAGAACATTTCCCATTGCAAACTAACACAGAATTCATAGTTCTATAACCTGATTGTCTGTGAAGAACATTTCCCATTGTCAACTATCAGAGCATTCATAGTTCTATAAGAGGATTGCCTGCTAAGCATATTTCCCATTGTAATCTGAGAGTGAATTCCTAATTGTATATGCTCATTGTCTGCTACGCACATTTCCCTTTGTAAGCTAACAGTGAATTCATAATTCTATAAGCTTATTGTCTGCTAAGCACATTTCCCATTGTAAACTAACTGTGAATTCTTAGTTCTAAAAGCTGATTGTCTGCTAAAATATTTCCCATCACAAAATAACACAGAATTCATAGTTCTATAAGCTGATTGTCTGTGATGAACATTACCCATGGTCAGCTAACTGAAAATTAATACTTCTATTAGCAGATTGGCTGTGAAGCACATTTCCCATTGTAAACTGACAGGGAATTCCTAATTCTATGTGTCGATTGCCTGCTAAGCACCTTTCCCACTGTAAACTAACAGAGAATTCATAGTTCTATAAAGTGATTGTCCACTAAGAACATTTAAGGTGACTGTCATCTAAGAACATTTCCCATTGGAAACTATCAGAGAATTCATAATTCTATGAGCTGGTTTTCTGCTATGAACATTTCCCATTGAAAACTAACACAGAATTCATAGTTCTATAAGCTGTTGTCACTAAGAACATTTCCCATAGAAAATAACTGAATTATAGTTGTAAAGCAGATTTCTGCTAAGAACATTTCCCATTAAGTAACAGAGAATTAAGTTCTGTAACCTGATTGATTGCGCAGGACATTACCCACTGCAAACTAACAGCGATTTTAAATACCTATAAAGTGAGTGTCACCTACTCATATTTCCCTTTGGAAACTACCAGAGAATTCACACTTCTATGATCTGATTGTCTACTAAGAACATTTCCATTGTACACAAACAGTGAATTCCTGGTGAATTAGCTGGTGGTGGAGTAGAACATATCCCATGGAAAAATAATGGTGAATTCATAGTTGTATAAGCATATTTTCTGCTAAGAACATTTCCTATTGTAAGGTAACAGAGAATTCAGAGCTCTATAACCAGATAGATTGCACTGGATATTTCCATTGCAACTAACAGTGAATTCCATATAATATGAGCTCTTTGTCTCCTACGAACATTTACCATTCTATACTAAGATTGAATTCAAAGTTCCATTGCCTCATCATATACTAGGAATATTTCCCATTTTAAACTAATTGTGAATTAATAGTTGCATAAGCATATTTTCTGTGAAGCACCCTTTAGTCTAAGCTGATTGACTTCTAGAACATTTCCCATTGCAAACTAACACAGAGTTCATACTTCTATAAGCTGATTGAATTCCTAACACCATTTCCCAATGTATATTCAGAGTGAACTTAAAGTACTGTTGGCTGATCATATACTAAGAACATTTCAAATTGTAAACTAACAGTGAATTTATAGTTCCATAAGCTGATTATCTACTAAGAACATTTCCCATTGCAAACTAATAGAGAATTCATAGTTTTAAACCTCATTGTCTGCTAGAACATTTCCCATTGCAAACTAACACAGAATTCATACTTTTATAAGCTAATATTCTGTGAAGAACATTTCGCGTTTTAAACTAACAGTGAACTCCTAATTTTATGTACTGATTGTCTACTAAGCACATTTCTCATTGTAAACTAATAGTGATTTATTAATTCTGTAAGGTGATTGTCTGCTAAGAACATTTCACATTTTAAACTAACATTGAGTTCTTAGTTCTAAGAGCTGATTGCTAGAATATTTCACATTTGAAACTGACAAAGAATTCATAACTCTATATGCTGATTGTCTGCAAAGAACATTTCCCATTGTCAACTAACGGTGAAATCGTAGGTCTGTAAGCTCATTGCCTGCTATGCACATTTCCTATTGTACACTGACAGTGAATTCAAAGTTATATTGGCTGATCATAGAGTAAGAACATTTCCCATTGTTAACTAACTGTGAATTCATGGTTCTTTAAGGTGGTTGTCTTTTAAGAACATTTCCCATAAAAATCTAATGGTGAATTCATAGTTGTATAGGCAGATTTTTAGCTAAGAACATTTCCCATTGTAAGCTAACAGAGAATTCAGAGTTTTATAACATGATTCATTGTGCAGCACATTTCCCATTCAAAACTAACAGTGAATTCCATACTGTATAAACTAATAGTCTCCTATGAATATTTCCCATTGTATAGTAACAGTGAATTCAAAGTTGCATTGCCTGGTCATGTACTGAGAATACTTCCCATTGTAAACTACCAGTGAATTCATTGTTGTATAAGCAGATTTTCTGAGAATCACCTTTCCCATTGTAAACTAACAGAGAATTCATAGTCCTTAACATGGATTGTCTGCTAGAACATTTCCCATTGCTAGCTAACACTGAAATCATAGTTGTATAAACTGATTGTCTGCAAAGAATATTTCCCATTGTCAACTAACACAGAATTTGTAGTTCTGTAAGCTGATTGTGTGCCAAGAACATTTCTGATTGTCAACTAAAATAGAATTCATGGTTCTATAAGCTGCTTGCCTGTTAAGCATATTTCCCATTGTAAACTATAAGTGAACTCGTAGGTCTATAAGCTCATTGCCTGCTGAGCACATTTCCCATTGTAAACTGAGAGTGAATTCATATTGTATAGACTGATAGTTTGCTAAGCACATTTCCCATTGTATTTTAACTGTGAATTGAAAGTTCTATTAGCTGATTGTCCTCTATGAACTTTTCCCATTGCAAACTAACAGTGAGTCCAAATATCTATTATCTGAGTGTCAACTAAGCACATTTACCATTGGAAACTACCAGAGCATTCATAGTTCTATGATCTGATTGTCTAATAAGAACATTTCCAATTGTAAACTAACAGTGAATTCTTATGTGAATAAGCTGATTGTCTGCTACAACCTTTCCCATTGCAAACTAACAAAGAATCCATAGTCCTTTATGGTGATTGCCTGTGAAGAACATTACCCATTGTAAACTAACTGTGAATTCCCAATTGTATGTGCTGGGTTTCTGGGAAGCACATTTTCCATTGTAAACGGACAGAGAAATGTTAGTTCTAAAAGCTGATTGGCTGCTAGACCATTTCCCAGTGTAAATTAACACAGAACTCCTAGTTCTATTCACTGATTGTCTGCGAAGAAAATTTCCCATTGTCAACTAACAGTGAATTCCTACTTCTATGTGCTGATTGTCTGCTAACCCCATTTCACATTGTAAACCAGTAGTGAATTCATAGGCCTGTAAGCCTATTTCCAGCTAAGAACATTTCCCATTTTCAACAGAGAATTCATAGGTCTATAAGCTGATTGCCTGATAAGCATAGTTCCCATTGAAAACTAACAGTGAATTCATAATTCTATAAGCTGATCGTCTGCTCAGCATATTTCCCATTCAAAACAGAGATTGAGTTCTTTGTTCTAAAAGCTGATTGGCTGCTGAAATAATGCTCAGTGCCAACTAACACAAAACTCATAGTTCTGTACACTGATTGTGTGCGAAGAACATTTCCTATTGTAAACCAACAGTGAATTCCAAGTACCATTGGTTGATCATATACTAAGAACATTTCCCATTGCTAACTAACAGTGAATTCACAGTTCTATAAGCTGGTTGTCCATTAGGAACATTTCCCAGACAAAACTGACGGTCAATTCACACTTGTATAAGCATATTTTCTGCTGAACATTTCCCATTGTAAACTAACACAGAATTCAGAGTTCTATAACCTGATTCATTGCCAGGACATTTCCCATTGCAAACTAATAGTGAATTATATATTATATAAGCTCATTGTCTCCTACACTCATTTCCCATTGTATACTAAAAGTGAATTCAACGTTTCATTACCTGATCATAAACTAAGACCGTTTCCCCCTGTAAACTAATGGTGAATTCATAGTTGTATAAGCAGAATTCCTGAGAAGCACCTTTTGCATTGTAAACTAACAGAGAATTCATAGTCCTTAACACTGATTCTGTGCCAGAACATTTACCATTGATAAGTAACACTGAATTCATACTTGTATAAGCTGTTTGTCTGCAAAGAACATTTCCCCTTGCCAACTAACAGAGAATTCATATTTCTAAAAGCCGATTGCCTGCCAATCACATTTCCCATTGTAAACTAACAGAGAATTCCTAATTCCTAATTCTATGTGCCGCTTGTCTGCTAAGCACAATCTCACAGTGAATTCTTAGTTCTAAAAGCTGATTGGCTGTTAGAACATTTCCCAGTGCAAATTAACACAGAATTTGTAGTTCTTTATGTGGATTGTCTGTGAAGAACATTGCCCATTGCAAACTAACAGTGAATTCCATATTGTATAAGCTGATTGTCTCCAATGAACATTTCCGATTCTATACTAACAGTGAATTCAAAGCTCTATTGCCTGATCATATACTAAGATCATTTCTCTTTGTAAACTAATGTTGAACTCATAGTTGTACAAGCAGATTTTCTATCAAGCACCTTTCCTTTGTAAACTAACAGAAAATTCATAGTTCTACAAGATGATTGCATGCTAGCGCATATCCCATTGTAAATGAACAGTGAATTCCTTACTCTTTATGGTGATTGTCTGCAAAGCACATTTCCCATTGTAAACAAACAGTGAATTCCTAATCTATGCATTGTTTGTCTGCTAAGCAAATTTCCCATTGCGAACTAACATTGAATTCATAATTTTATAAGCTGACTGTCTGCTAAGCACATTTCCCATTTTAAACAGACAGTGAATTCTTAGTCCTAAAAGCTGACTGGCTGCTAGAACATTACCCAGTGCAAACTCATAGTTCTATACAGTGATTGTATGGAAAGAACCTTTCCCATTGTAAACTAGCAGTGAATTCATAGGTCTATAAGCTGATGGCCTGCTAAGCACATTTTTCCATTGTAAAGAAACACAGAATTCATTGTCCTAAACACTGATTGTGTGCTGGAATATTTCCCATTGCTAAGTAACATTGAATTCATAGTTGTATAAGCTGATTGCCTGCAAAGAACATTTCCCTTTCTCAACTAACAGAGAATTCATAGTTGTATAATCTGATTGCCTGCCAAGCACATTTCCCATTGTAAACTAACAGTGAATTCCTAATTCTATAAGCTGATTGTCTGCTAAGTACATTTCATATTGTAAACAGACAGGGAATTCTTATTTGGAAAAGCCGATTGTCTACTAGAATATTTCCCAGTGCAAACTAATGCAGAATTCATAGTTCTTTATGCTGATTGTCTGCAAAGAACATTACCCATTGTAAAATAACAGTGAATTCCTAATTCTATGTGCTGATTGTCTGCTAAGCGAATTTCCCATTGTAAACTAATAGTGAATTCATAGGTCTGTAAGCAGATTTTCATCTAAGACCATTTCCCATTGTGAACTAACAGAGAATTCACAGTTCTATAAGCTGATTGCCTGCCAAGCCCATTTCCCATTGTAAACTAACTGTGAATTCAAAGTTCTGTTGGCTGATCATATACTAAAGATCATTTTCCATTGTTAACTAACAGTGAATTCATAGGTCTATTAGCTAATTGCCTGCCAAGCATATTTCCCATTGTAAACTAACAGTGAATTCCTAATTCTGTGTGCTTCTTGTCTGCTAAGCACATCTCCCATTGTAAACTAACAGTGAATTCATAATTCTATAAGCTGATTGTCTGCTGAGCACATTTCCAATTGTAAACGGACAGTGAATTCTTAGTTCTAAAACCTGATTGGCTGCTAGAACATTTCAAATTGTTAACTAAGAGGGAATTCATAGTTCTATAAACTGATTGTGTGTGAAGAACATTTCTCATTGTCAACTAATAGAGAACTCATAGTTCTATAATGTGATTGCCTGCTAAGCATATTTCCCATTGCAAACTAACAGGGAATTTAATTCTATGTGCTGCTTGTCTGCTAAGCACATTTCTCATTGTAAACTAACAGTGAATTCTTAGTTCTAAAAGCTGATTGTGTGCTAGAACATTTCCCAGTGCAAACTAACACAGAATTCATAGTTGTTGACACCGATTGCCTGCTAAGAACATTACCCATTGCAAACTAACCGTGAATTAAATATTGTATAAGCTGGTTGTCTCCTGCGAGTATTTTCCATTGTATACTAAAAGTGAATTCAAAGTTCTATTGCCTGATCATATACTAAGAACATTTCCCATTGTCAAATAATAGTGAATTCTTAGTTGTGTAAGCATGTTTTCTGCGAAGCACCTTTCCCATTGTAAACTAACAGAGAATTTATAGTTGTATAAGCTGATTGCCTGCCAAGCACGTTTCCCATTGGAAACTATCAATGACTTCATAATTCTATGTGCTGCTTGTCTGCTAGGCACATTCCCCATTGTAATCCAACAGTGAATTCATAGGTCTATAAGCTGATAGCGTGCTAAGCACATTTCCCACTTTAAACTAACAGTGAATTCAAAGTTCAGATGGCTGATCATATACTAATAACATTTCCAATTGTTAAGTAATAGTGAATTCATAGTTCTATAAGCTGATTGTGTGCAAAGAACATTACTCATTGTCAACTACCAGGCAATTAACTGTTCTGTAATCTGATTGCCTGCCAAGGACATTTCCCATTGTAAACCAGCAGTGAATTCCTGATTCTATGTGCTGCTTGTCTGCTAAGCACATTTCCCATGGTAAACTAAAAGTGAATTCTTAGTTCTAAAAGCTGATTATCTGCTAGATCATTTCTCAGTGCTAACTAAAACAGAATTCATAATTCTTCATGCTGATTGTCTGTGAAGAACATTACCCTTTGCAAAGTACCAGTGAATTCCATTTTGCATAAGATGATTGTCTCCTATGAACATTTCCCATTGTATACTAACAGTGAATTCAAAGTTCTGTTACCTGATCATATACTGAGATCATTTCCCTTTGTCAACTAATGGTGAATTCATAGTTGTATAAGTAGATTTTCTGCTTAGAACATTTCCCATTGTAAGGTAACAGAAAATTCAGAGTTCTATAACCTGAATGATTGCACAGGACATTTCCCACTGCAAACTAACAGTGAATTCCATATTGTATAAGCTGATTATCTCCTACGAACATTTCTCATTGTATACTAGCAGTGAATTCAAAGTTCCATTGCCTGATCACATACTAAGAATATTTCCCAGTGTAAACTAATGGTGAATTCATAGTTGTATAAGCAGGTTTTCTGCGAAGCACCTGTCCCATTGTCAACTAACAGAGAATTCATACTCCTAAACGCTGAGTGTGGGCTAGAACATTTCCCATTGCTAACTAACACTGAATATGTAGTTGTATAAAATGATTGTCTGCAAAGAACATTTCCCATTGTCAAATAACAGAGAATTCATGCTTGCATAAGCTTACTGCCTGCCAAGCACATTTCTCATTGCAAAATAACAGTGAATTACTAATTGTATGTGCTGCTTCTCTGCTAAGCATATTTCCTATTGTAAACTAGCATTGAATTCATAGGTCTATAAGCTGATTGCTTGCTGAGCACATTTCCCATTGTAAACTAACAGTGAATTCAAATTCTATAAACTGATAGTTTGCAAAGCACATTTCCCATTGTATACTAACTGTGAATTCAAAGTTCTATTAGCTGGTTTTCTTCTACGAACATTTCCCATTGCAAACCAACAGTGAGTTCAGATATCTATAAGCTGCATGTCATCTGAGCACATTTCCTATTGGAATCTAGAAGAGAATTCATAGTTCTATGATCTGATTGTCTACTAAGAACATTTCCCATTGTAATCTAACAGTGAATTCTTATGTGAATAAGCTGATTATCTGCTAGAACATTTCCCATTGCAAACTAACACAGAATTCATAGTTCTTTATGGTAATTGTCTGCAAAGAACATTACCCATTGTAAACTGACAGTGAATTCCTAATTCTGTGTGCTGATTGTGTGCTAAGCACATTTTTCACTGGAAACAGAGAGTGAAAGCTGACTTCTAAAAGCTGATTGGGTGCTAGAACATTTCCCAGTGCAAACTAACACAGAATTCATAGTTCTATAAGCTGATTGTCTGCTGTGCACATTTCCCATTGTAAACTAACAGTGAATTCATAGGTCTATAAGCTGATTGCCTGCTTAGCACGTTTCCCATTGTAAACTAACAGTGAATTCAAAGTTCTATTGGCTGATCATATACTAAGAACATTTCCCATTTTTAACTAACAGTGAATTCACAGTTCTATAAGCTGCTTGTCTACTCAGAACATATCCCATTGTAAAATAACAGGGAATTCATAGGTCCATAAGCTGATTGCCTGCCAAGCACATTTCCAATTGTAAACTAACTGTGAATTCCTAATTCTCTGTGCTGCTTGTCTGCTAGGCACATTTCCCATTGTAAACTAACAGTGAATTCATAGGTGTATAAACTGAATGCGCACTAAGCACATTTCCATTGTCAACTAACAGTGAACTCAAAGTTCTGTTGGCTGATGATATGCTAAAAGCATTTCCCATTGACAAGTAACAGTGAATTCATAGTTCTATAAGCTGGTTGTCTATTAAGAACATTTCCCATAGAAAACTAACGGTTAATTCATAGTTGTATAAGCAGATTTCCTTCTAAGAACATTTCCCATTGTAAGCTAACAGAGAATTCAAGTATAACTTCATTGATTGTACAGACATTCCCATGGACAACCATGAATTCCATATTGTATAGATTGCCTACAAACATTTCCTATTGTATAGTAACAGTGAATTCAAAGTTCCATTGCTGATCTATACTAAGGATATTTCCATTGTAGATAAATGTGAATCATAGTGTATAAGGAGTTTTCTGCAAAGCACCTTACCCACTGTAAACAGAGAATTCAGTCCAAAATGCTAGCTTCTGCTTGATCTGATGTACACTAAGCCATTTCCCATTGTGTCAACTACAGTGAATTCATAGTTCTATAAGGTGCTTCACAGAAACAGTTTCCATAGCATCTAACATGATTCATAAGTTCTATTGCCTGATCATATACTAAGAACATTTCCCATTGTAAATGGAGAGTGAATTCTTAGTTCTAAAAACAGTTGCCTGCTAGAACATTTCCCATTGTTAACTAACAGTGAATTCCTAATTCTATGTGCTGATTGTCTGCTAAGAACATTTCCCATTGTTAACTAACAGTGAATTCATAGTTGCATAAGCTGGTATCTATCAAGAACATTTCCCACAGAAAACTAATGGTGATTTCATATTTGTATTAGCAGGTTTTCTGCTAAGATTCATTTCCCATTGTAAACAGAGAATTCATAGTTCTATGAGCTGATTACCTACCAAGCACATTGCCCATTGTAAACTAACAGTGAATTCATAGTTGCATAAGCTGGTATCTATCAAGAACATTTCCCATTGTAAACAGAGAATTCATAGTTCTATGAGCTGATTACCTACCAAGCACATTGCCCATTGTAAACTAACAGTGAATTCCTAATTCTATGTGCTGATTGTCTGCTAAGAACATTTCCCATTGTTAACTAACAGTGAATTCATAGTTGCATAAGCTGGTATCTATCAAGAACATTTCCCATTGTTAACTAACAGTGAATTCATAGTTGCATAAGCTGGTATCTATCAAGAACATTTCCCATTGCAAACTAACAGTGAATTCCAAGTTCTATTGCCTGATCATATACTAAGAACATTTCCCATTGTTAACTAACAGTGAATTCATAGTTGCATAAGCTGGTATCTATCAAGAACATTTCCCATTGTAAATGGAGAGTGAATTCTTAGTTCTAAAAACAGTTGCCTGCTAGAACATTTCCCATTGTTAACTAACAGTGAATTCATAGTTGCATAAGCTGGTATCTATCAAGAACATTTCCCATTGTAAATGGAGAGTGAATTCTTAGTTCTAAAAACAGTTGCCTGCTAGAACATTTCCCATTGTTAACTAACAGTGAATTCCAAGTTCTATTGCCTGATCATATACTAAGAACATTTCCCATTGTTAACTAACAGTGAATTCATAGTTGCATAAGCTGGTATCTATCAAGAACATTTCCCATTGTTAACTAACAGTGAATTCCTAATTCTATGTGCTGATTGTCTGCTAAGAACATTTCCCATTGTTAACTAACAGTGAATTCCTAATTCTATGTGCTGATTGTCTTCTAAGCATATTTCCCATTGTGAACTAATAGTGAATTCCCAGGTCTGTAAGCAGATTTTCAGCTAAGAACATTTCTCATTGTCAACTAACAGAGAATTCATAGTTCTATAAAGTGATTGCCTGATAAGCATATTTCCATTGCAAACTAACAGTGAATTCCTAATTCTGTGTGGGAATTGTCTGCTAAGCACATTTCCCATGGTAAAATAACAGTGAATTCAGAATTCCATAAGCTGAATGCGTGCTTAACACATTTCCCATTGTAAATGGAGAGTGAATTCTTAGTTCTAAAAACAGTTGCCTGCTAGAACATTTCCCAGGGCAAACTAACACAGAATTCATAGTTCTATACACTGATTGTCTGTGAAGGACATTTCCCATTGTAAACTAACATTGACTTCCTAATTCTATGTGTTGATTGCCTGCTAAGCACATTTCTCATTGTAACTTAATAGTGAATTTAAAGTTCTATTTGCTAATCATATACTAAGTACATTTCCCATTGTTAACTAACATTGAATTCGTAATCCGATAACGTGATTGTCTGCTAAGCACATTTCCAATTGTAAATGGACAGTGAATTCTTAGTTCTGAAGCTGATAGTCTGCTAGAATATTTTCCAGTGCAACCCAGCACAAAAGTCATAGTTCTATACAATGATTGTCTGTGAAGAACTTTTTGCATTTTAAACTAACAGTGAATTCTTTATTTTATGTGATGATTGTCTGCTCTGCACATTTCCAATTGTAAACTAACAGTGAATTCATAGGACCATTGGCTCATCATATACTACGAACACTTCCCATTGTAAACTAACAGTGAATTCATAGTTGCATAAGCTGGTATCTATCAAGAACATTTCCCACAGAAAACTAATGGTGAGTTCATAGTTGTGTAAGCAGATTTTCTGCTAGGACCATTTCCCACTGTAACCTAACACAGAATTCAGTGTTCTATAACCTCATTGATTGTGCAGGACATTTCCATTGCAAACTAACAGTGAATTCCATATTGTATAAGGTGATTGTCTCCTACGAACATTACCCACTGTATACTAACAGTGAATTCAAAGTTCCATTGCCTGATCATATACTAAGAACATACGCAATTGTAAGCTAATGGTTAATTCATAGTTTTATAAGAGATTTTCTGTGAAGCACCTTTCCCATTGTAAACTAACAGAGAATTCATAGATGTATAAGCTGGTTGTGTGTGAAGAACATTTCCCATTGTCAACCAAAAGAGAATTCAAAGATCTCTAAGCTGATTGTGTGCTAAGCATATTTCCCATTGTAAACTACTAGTGAATTCATAGGTCTATAAGCTGATTGCCTGCTAAGCACATTTCCCATTGTAAACTAACAGTGATTTCAATATCTATAAACTGATAGTTTGCTAAGCACATTTCCCATTGGAAACTACCAGAGTTCTATAGTCTGATTGTCTGCTAAGAACATGTCCCATTGCAAACTAACAGTGAATTCCATATTGTATAACCTGATTGTCTTCTATGTACATTTCCTATTGTATATGAACATTGAATTCAAAGATCTATTGCCTGATCATATACTAAGTATATTCCCCATTGTAAACTAATGGTGAATTCATAGTTCTATAAGCTGATTGTGTGCGAAGAACATTTCTTATTGCTAACTAACACGTCATTCATAGTTGTATAAGCAGATGGTCTGGATAGAACATTTCCCATTGTCAACTAGCACAGAATTCATAGTTCTGTAAGCTGATTGTGTGCGAAGATTATTTCTCATTGTCAACTGCCAGAGAATTCATAGTTCTATAAGCTGATTGTGTGGCAAACACATTTCCCATTGTAAACTGACAAGGAATTCCTAATTGTATGGGCTGCTTTTCTGCAAAGCATATTTGCTACTGTAAACAAACAGTTAATTCTTAGTTCTAAATGCTGATTGTCTGCTATAATGTTTTACAGTGCAAACTAACACAGAATTCGTAGTTCCTTACACTGATTGTCTGTGAAGAACATTACCCATTGTAGGCTAAGAGTGAATTAATAGGTTAATAAGAAGATTTTAGCTAAGAACATTTCCCATTGTCAAGTAACAGAGAATTCATAGTTCTATAAGCTGATTGCCTGCTAAGCATATTGACTAATATAAACTGATGATGAATTCATAATTCTATAAGCTGCTTGTCTGCCAAGCACACAGCACATGGTAAATGTACAGTGAATTCTTAGTTTTGAAGCTGATAGGCTGCTAGGATATTTCCCAGTGGAAGCTAACAAAGAATTTGCAGTTCTTTATGCTGCTTGTCTGCGAAGAGCATTGCCCATTGTAAACTAACAATGAATTCCTAATTCTGTGTGCTGATTGTCTGCTAAGCACATTTGCCACTGTAAACTAATAGTGAATTCGTAGGTCTGAAAGCAGATTTTTAGCTAGGAACATTTCCCACTGTCCACCAGCACAGAATTCATAGTTGTATAAGCTGATTGTGTGTGAGAACTTTTCTCAATGTCTGCTACCAGAGAATTAATAGTTCTATAAGATGATTGTGTGTGAAGAACATTTCCCATTGTCAACTAAAAGAGAAGTAGTAGTTCTATAAGATGATTGCCTGCTAAGCATATTTGCCTTTAAAAACTACCAATGTATTCACAGGTCTACAAGCTGATTGCTGGATGAGCATATTTCCCATTGTACATTAACAGTGAATTCAAATTATATAAACTGATAGTTTACTAAGCACATTTACCAATGTATACTAACTGTGAATTCAAAGTTGTATTAGCTGATTGTCTTCTATGAACATTTCCCATTGCAAACCAACAGAGATTTCAAATATCTATATGCCTAGTGTCAACTAAGCACATTTCCCATTGGAAACTACCAGAGAATTCATAGTTCTTTGATCTGATTATCTACTAAGAACATTTCCCATTGTAAACTAACAGTGAATTCTTAGGTGAAGCAGCTGATTGTCTCCTAGAACATTTCCCATTGTAAACTGCCACAGAATTCATGGTTCTATAAGCTGGTTGCCTATTAAGTACATTTCCCATAGAAAACTAATGGTCAATTGATAGTTGTATAAGCAGATTTTCTGCTAAGATCATTTGCCATTGTAAGCAAACAGAGAATTCAGAGTTCTATAATCTGATTGATTGTGTACGACATTTCCCATTGCAAATTAACAGTGAATTCCATATTGTATAAGCTGCTTGTCTTCTGAGAACATTCCCATTGTATACTAACAGTGAATTCAATGTTCCATTGCCTGATCATACACCAAGAATGTTTCCCATTGTAAACTAACAGAGAATTCATAGTCCTAAAAGCTGATTATGTGCTAGAATATTTGCATTGCTAACTAACACTGAATTCAAAGTTGTAGAAGATGATTCTCTGCAAAGAATATTTCCCATTGTCAACTAACACAGAATTCATAGTTCTATAAGCGGATTGTGTATGAAGATCATTTCACATTGTCAACTGCCAGAGAATTCATAGTTCTATAAGCTGCTTGCCTGCCAAGCACAGTTGCCATTGTACACTAACAGGTGATTCCTAATTCTATGTGCTTCTTGTCTGCTAAGCATATTTGCTATTGTAAACAAACAGTGAATTCTTTGTTCTAAAAGCTGATTGTCTGCTAGAACATTTCCCAGTGCAAATTAACTCAGAATTCATAGTTCTTTACGTTTATTGTCGGTGAAGAACATTAGCCATTGTAAACTAACAGTGAATTCACAGCTCTGTAAGCAGATTTTCAGCTGAGAACATTTCCCAATGTCAACTAACAGAAAATTCATAGTTCTATAAGCTGATTGTGTGTGAAGAACATTTCTCATTGTCAACTACCAGAGAATTCATTGTTCTATAAGCTGTTTCCTGATAAACATATTTCCCATTGTAAACTAACAGTGAATTCGTATTTTTTTTGGATTTTAATAGCTAACTTTATTATTTCTCATTAGGTTTTTATTTCAAATTTTTATACATAGTTGGAAATAAGGAAAAAAAGAAAGAATACAATTGAAATTTATGGGAAAAAAATCTATGGTTTTATGATATTCAATAGCATTCTTTACATATGAGTGAATTCTTAAGACCCACATGCTTCAGAACATAAAAATAAATTTCTATTTATAGATTTCCCCCTTTCAGTGTCAAAAGTGGTTATTCAAGAATAAGTATCCTTCACATAAAATTTACCTGAATCAAATAAGAAGTAATTACCCAATGCCCAAGTTAAACTCCACTAAATCAGGGACAAATGCAGTAAGGTATTCAAACCACTGCCTGATTGTTGAGTCACCCAATAAATATACCATCTTTCTTTGCAAGCACTCTGTAATGTTGTCAGGGTCATTGAACTGGCACGTGTTAAACTCCCTAGGCCTCCACTGATCTTTGTAGAAATACCCAGAAGGAAAACTTCCTGAGTCTTGAGGTGTTTCTAGGTCAATTTAGCACAGCAAGGCATCTCTTGAGCCAAGGTTTCAAATCTTTCCACATTCCTCTTGAAAAATCAGCTCCAAAAGGCCAAAGGCACACAGTCAAGTGTCTAGCAACAATCCCACTCCTCGGTACCACTTTACTGTTACAGTCAGGTTCGCATTGCTGGTAGAAATCACCCAACCAAGAGCAGCTTCTGGGAAAAAGAGGTTTAAAAATATGGAACACTTCATGAATTTGCATGTAATCCTTGTGCAGGGGCCATGCTAATCTTCTCTGTATCATTCCAATTTTAGTATATGTGCTGCCAAAGCGAGCGCAGATTCCTATTTCTGTATGTTGATTGTCTGCTAAGCACATTTCTCATTGAAAACTAACAGTGAATTCACAATTCCATATGCTGATTGCCTGCTGAGCCCATTTCCCATTGTAAACAGACAGTGAATTCTTAGTTCTAAAAGCTGATTGGCTACTAGAATATTTCACAGTGGAAACTAACACAGAATCCATAGTTCCATATGCTGATCATCTGCGAAAAACATTTCCTATTGGAAATGAACAGTGAATTCCTAATTCTATGTGATGATTGCCTGCTACGCACATTTCCCATTGTCAACTAACAGTGAATTCATAGGTCTATAAGCTGACTGCATGCTAAGCACATTTCCCATTGTCAACTAACAGTGAATTCATAGTTCTATAACCTGGTTGTCTATTAAGAACATTTCCCATTGTAAACTAATGGCGAATTCATAGTTGTATAAGCAGATTTTCTGTGAAGCACCTTCCTAATTGTAAACTAACATATAATTCATAGTCCTGAACAATGAGTGTGTGTTAGAATATTTCCCATTGTTAACAAACACTGAATTCATAGTTTTATAAGCTGATTGTCTGCAATGAACATTTCCCATTGTCAACTAACAGAGAATTCATAATTCTATAAGCGGACTGTGTGCGAAGAGCATTTCTCATTGTCAACTACCAGGGAATTCATAGTTCTATAAGCTATTGCCTGCCAAGCACATTTCCCATTGTAAACTAACAGGGAATTCAGAATTCTATGTGCTGCTTGTCTGGTAAGCACATTTACCATTGTAAACTAACAATGAATTCTTAGTTCTAAAAGCTGGTTGGCCACTAGAACATTTTCCAGTGCAAATGGACACAGAATTCATAGTTCTATATGCTGATTCTCTGTGAAGAACATTTCCCAATATAAACTATCAGTAAATTCCTAATTCTACATGCTGCTTGTCTGCTATGCACATTTCCCATTGTAAACTAACAGTAAATTCACAGGTTTATAAGCAGATTTCCAGCTATGAAAATTTCCTGTTGTTGACTAACACAGAATTCACAGTTCTCTAAGCTCATTGCCTGCTAAGCATATTTCCCAATGTAAACTCACAGTGAATTCTTAGTTATAAAAGCTGATTGGCTGATCAGCACATTTCCTATTGTAAAAGGACTGTGAATTCTGAGTTCTGAAAGCTGATTGGCTGCTAGAACATTTCCCAGCGCAAACTAACACAAAATACATAGTTCTATGCGATGATTGTCTGTGAAAAACATTTCCCATTGTAAACTAACAGTGAATTCATGGGTGTATAAGTTGATTGCCTGCTAAGCACATTTCCCATTGTAAACTAACAGTGAATTCTTAGTTCTAAAATCTGATTGTCTCCTAAAACATTTCCCATTGTAAACTAACAGTGAATTCATAGGTCTATGGGCTGATCATATACTAAGAACATTCCCCATTGTTAACTAACAGTGAATTCATAGTTCTATAAGGTGCTTGTCTATTAAGAACACTTCCGATAGAATACTAACTGGTGAATTCATAGTTTTATAAGCATATTTACTGCTAAGAACATATCCCATTGTAAGGTAACAGAGAATTCAGAGTTCTATTACCTGATTGATTGTGCAGGACCTTTCCCATTGCAAACTGACAGTGAATTGCATATTGTATAAGCTGATTGTGCCATACAAACAAATCGCATTGTATACTAGCAGTGAATTCAAAGTTCTATTGCCTGATCATACACTAAGAACATTTCCCATTGTCAACTAATGGTGGATTCATAGTAGTATAAGCAGATTTTCTGTGAAGCACCTTTCCCATTCTAAACTAACAGGGAATTCATAGTAATAAATGCTGGTTGTGTGCTAGAACATTTCCCATTGCTAACTAATACTGAATTCATAGTTGTATGAGCTGATTGTCTGCCAAGAACATTTCCCATAGTCAACTAACACAGAATTCATAGTTCTATAGCCTGATTGTGTGCAAAGAACATTTCTCATTGTCAATTGCTAGAGAATTGATCGTTCTCTAAGCTGATTGCCCGCCAAGCGCATTTACTACTGTAAAGTAACAGGGAATTCCTAATTCTATGTGCTACTTGTCTGCTAAGCATACTTCCTATTGTAAACAAACAGTGAATTCTTATTTCTAAAACCTGATTGCCTGCTAGGACATTTAACAGTGCAAACCAACACAGAATTCATAGTTCTTTATGCTGATTGTCCATGGAGAACATGACCCATTGTAAACTAACAGTGAATTCCCAATTCTGTGTGCTGATTTTCTGCTACGCGCATTTCCCATTGTAACCTAACAGTGAATTCATAATTCTGTAAGCTGGTTGTCTGTTAGGAACATTTCCCATAGAAAACTAATGGTGAATTCATAGTTGTATAAGCAGATTATCTGCTAAGAACATATCCCATTGTAAGGTAATAGAGAATTCCAAGTTCTATAACCTGACTGATTGCACAGTACATTTTCCATTGCAAACTAACAGTGAATTCCATTTTGTATAAGCCGGTTGTCTCCTACGAACATTTCCCATTGTATACTGACAGTCAATTCAAAGTTCTATTGCCTGATAATATACTAAGAACATTTTGCATTGTAAATTAATGGTGAATTCATAGTTGTATAAGCAGATTTTCTGTGAATCGCTTTTCCCATTGTAGACTAACACAGAATTCATAGTTGTATAAGGTGATGGTGTGCGAAGGACATTTCCCATTGTCAACTAAAAGAGTATTCATAGTTCTGGAAGCTGACTGCCTACTAAGCATATTTCAAATTTAAACTAACAGTGAATTCAAATTATATAAACTGAGTTTGCTTAGCAGATTTCCCATTATATGCAAACTGTGCAGTCAAAGTTCTATTAGCTGATTGTCTTCTACAAACATTTCCCTTTGCAAACTAACAGTGATTTCAAATATCTATAAGATGATTGTCAACTAAGCATATATCCCATTGGAAAGTACCAGAGAATTCATATTTCTATGATCCCCTTGTGTACAAAGAACATTTCCCCTTGTAAACTAATTGGGAATTCTTAGGTGAATAAGCTGATTATCTGCTAGAACATTTTCCATTGCAAAATAATACAGAATTCACAGTTCTTTATGATGATTGTCTGCTATGAACATTTCCATTGTGAACTAACAGTGAATTCATAGGTCTATAAGCTGATTGCCTGCTAAGCACATTTCCCATTGTAAATTAACAGTGAATTCAAAGTTCTGTTGGGTGACCATATACTAAGAATATTTCCCATTGTTAACTAACAGTGAATTAATAGTTTGATGAGATTGTTGTATACTAAGAGCATTTCCAATAGAAAACTAACAGTGAATTCATAGTTGTATAAGCAGATTTTCTGCTAAGAACATTTCACATTGTAAGCTAACAGAGAATTCAGAGTTCTATAACCTGATTGATTGCACAGGACATTTAGAATTGCAAACTAACCATGAATTTAATATTGTATAAGCTGATTGTCTCCTATGAACATTTCACATTGTATACTAACAGTGAGTTCAAAGTTCCATTGTATGATCATACACTAAGAATATTTCCCATTGTAAACTAATGGTGAATTCATAGTTGTATATGCAGATTTTCTGTGAAAAACCTTTCCCATTGTTAACTAACAGAGAATTCATAGTCCGAAACACTGATTGTGTGCTAGAGCATTTCCCATTGCTAACTAATGCTGAATTCCTAGTTGTATAAGCTGATTGTGTGCAAAGAACATTTCCCATTGTCAACTAACACATAATTCATAGATCTATAAGCTGATTGTGTCTGAAGAACATTTCTCATTGTCAACTACCAGAGAATTCATTGTCTGAAAAGGTGATTGTCTGCTATGCACATTTCCCATTGTAAACTAACAGTGAATTCATAGCTCTATAAGGTGATTGCCTGCCAAGCACATTTCACATTGTAAACTAACAGGGACTTCCAAATTCTATATGTTGCATGTCTGCTGAGCATATTTCCTATTGTAAACAAAGAGTGAATTCTTTGTTCTAAAAGCTGATTGTCAGCTAGAACATTTCCCACTGCAAACTAACACAGAAATCCTAATTCTTTACACTTATTGTCTGTGAAGAATATTACCCATTGTAAACTAACAGTGATTTCCCAGTTTTAAATGCTGCCTCTCTGCTAAGCACATTTCCCATTGTAAAGAATAGTGAATTCCCAGGTCTGTAAGCAGATTTTCAACTGAAAACATTTCCCACTGTCAACTAACAGAGAATTCATATTTCTATAAGCTGATTGTGTGCAAAGAACATTTCTCATTGTCAACTACCAGAGAATTTGCTGAATTCACGGAATTCAAGAATATGTCATGTTGTAAAATAACAGTGAGTTCCCAATTCTGTTTGGTGATTGTCTGCAAAGCACATATCCCATTGAAAACTAACAGTGAATTCATAATTCTATAAGTTGATTGCCTGTTGAGCACATTTCCCGTTGTAAATGGACAGTGAATTGTTAGTTCTAAAAGCCCATTGGCTGCCAGAACATTTCCCAGGGCAAAAAAAGGAAGAATTCATAGTTGTATATGCTGATTGTCTGCTAGAACATTTCCCATTGCAAGCTAACACAGAATTCATAGGTCTTTACAGTGATTGTCTGCAAAGAACATTACCCATTGTAAACTATGAGTGAATTCCTAATTCTATGTGCTGATTGTCTGCTTAGCATATTTCCCATTGTAAACAGACAGTAAAATCTTAGTTCTGAAAGCTGATTGTCTGCTAGAACATATCCCAGTGCAAACTAACTAATAATTCATAGTTCTGTATGCTGATTGTCTGTGAAGATCATTTCCCATTGTAAACTAACTGTGAATTCCTCATTCTATGTGCTGATTGTCTGCTATGCACATTTCCCATTGTAAACTAACAGTGAACTCATAGGTCTATAAGCTGATTGTCTGCTAAGCACATTTCCCATTGTACACCAACAGTGAATTCAAAGTTCTGGTGGCTGACCATACACTAACCACATCTCCCATTATTAACTAAAAGTGAATTCATATTTCTATAAGCTGTTGTATATTAAGCACATTTCCTGTAAAAAACTAATGGTGAATTCATAGTTGTAGAAGCAGATTTTCTGCTAAGAACATTTCCCATTATGAGGTAACAGAGAATTCGGAGTTCTACAACCTGATTGATTGTACAGGACATTTCCCATTGGAAACTAACAGTGAATTCCATATTGTATGAGCTGCTTGTCCCCTATGAACATTTTCCATTTTACACTAACAGTGAATTCACAGTTCTATTGCCTGATCTTATACTAAGAAATTTCCAATTTTAAACTCACAGTGAATTCCTAGTTGTATAAGCAGATTTTCTGCGAAGCTCCTTTCCCATTGTAAACTAACAGAGAATTCATAGCTGTATAAGCTGATTGTGTGTGAAGGACATTTCCCATTTCCAACTAAAAGAGAATTCATAGTTCTATAATCTGATTGCCTGCTAAGCATATTTCCTATCATAAACTAACAGTGAATTCAAATTGTATACACTGATAGTTTGCTAAGCACATTAACCATTGTAAATGAACTGTGAATTGAAAGTTCTATTAGCTAATTGTCTTCTACAAACACTTCCCATTGCAAACTAACAGTGATTTCAAATATGTATAAGCTGAGTGTCAACTAAGAACATTTCCCATTGGAAACTACTAGAGAATTGACAGTTCTATGATCTGCTTGTCTACTAAGAACATTTCCCATTGTAAACTAACAGTCAAATCTTAGGTGAATAAGCTTATTGTCTGCTAGAAAATTTCCCATTGCAAACTAACAGAGAATTCATAGTTCTTTAGGATGATTGTCTGCGAAGAACATTACCCATTGTAAACTAACAGTCAATCCTTAATTCTATGTGCTGATTGTCTGCTAAGCACATTCCCCATTGCAATTGGACAGTGAATTGTTAGTTCCGAAAGCTGATTGGCTGCTGGAATATTTATCAGTGCAAACAAACACAGAATTCTAAGTTCTATATGCTGATTGTCTGCAAAGAACATTTCCAATTGTAAACTAACAGTGAATTCCTAATTATATGTGCTGATTGTCTTCTATGCACGTTTCCCACTGTAAACTAACAGTGAATTCATAGGTCTATAAGCTGATTGCCTGCTAAGCACATTTCCCATTGTAAATTAACAGTGAATTCAAAGTTCTGTTGGGTGACCATATACTAAGAATATTTCCATTGTTAACTAACAGTGAATTAATAGTTTGATGAGATTGTTGTATACTAAGAGCATTTCCAATAGAAAACTAACAGTGAATTCATAGTTGTATAAGCAGATTTTCTGCTAAGAACATTTCACATTGTAAGCTAACAGAGAATTCAGAGTTCTATAACCTGATTGATTGCACAGGACATTTAGAATTGCAAACTAACCATGAATTTAATATTGTATAAGCTGATTGTCTCCTATGAACATTTCACATTGTATACTAACAGTGAGTTCAAAGTTCCATTGTATGATCATACACTAAGAATATTTCCCATTGTAAACTAATGGTGAATTCATAGTTGTATATGCAGATTTTCTGTGAAAAACCTTTCCCATTGTTAACTAACAGAGAATTCATAGTCCGAAACACTGATTGTGTGCTAGAGCATTTCCCATTGCTAACTAATGCTGAATTCCTAGTTGTATAAGCTGATTGTGTGCAAAGAACATTTCCCATTGTCAACTAACACATAATTCATAGATCTATAAGCTGATTGTGTCTGAAGAACATTTCTCATTGTCAACTACCAGAGAATTCATTGTCTGAAAAGGTGATTGTCTGCTATGCACATTTCCCATTGTAAACTAACAGTGAATTCATAGCTCTATAAGGTGATTGCCTGCCAAGCACATTTCACATTGTAAACTAACAGGGACTTCCAAATTCTATATGTTGCATGTCTGCTGAGCATATTTCCTATTGTAAACAAAGAGTGAATTCTTTGTTCTAAAAGCTGATTGTCAGCTAGAACATTTCCACTGCAAACTAACACAGAAATCCTAATTCTTTACACTTATTGTCTGTGAAGAATATTACCCATTGTAAACTAACAGTGATTTCCCAGTTTTAAATGCTGCCTCTCTGCTAAGCACATTTCCCATTGTAAAGAATAGTGAATTCCCAGGTCTGTAAGCAGATTTTCAACTGAAAACATTTCCCACTGTCAACTAACAGAGAATTCATATTTCTATAAGCTGATTGTGTGCAAAGAACATTTCTCATTGTCAACTACCAGAGAATTTGCTGAATTCACGGAATTCAAGAATATGTCATGTTGTAAAATAACAGTGAGTTCCCAATTCTGTTTGGTGATTGTCTGCAAAGCACATATCCCATTGAAAACTAACAGTGAATTCATAATTCTATAAGTTGATTGCCTGTTGAGCACATTTCCCGTTGTAAATGGACAGTGAATTGTTAGTTCTAAAAGCCCATTGGCTGCCAGAACATTTCCCAGGGCAAAAAAAGGAAGAATTCATAGTTGTATATGCTGATTGTCTGCTAGAACATTTCCCATTGCAAGCTAACACAGAATTCATAGGTCTTTACAGTGATTGTCTGCAAAGAACATTACCCATTGTAAACTATGAGTGAATTCCTAATTCTATGTGCTGATTGTCTGCTTAGCATATTTCCCATTGTAAACAGACAGTAAAATCTTAGTTCTGAAAGCTGATTGTCTGCTAGAACATATCCCAGTGCAAACTAACTAATAATTCATAGTTCTGTATGCTGATTGTCTGTGAAGATCATTTCCCATTGTAAACTAACTGTGAATTCCTCATTCTATGTGCTGATTGTCTGCTATGCACATTTCCCATTGTAAACTAACAGTGAACTCATAGGTCTATAAGCTGATTGTCTGCTAAGCACATTTCCCATTGTACACCAACAGTGAATTCAAAGTTCTGGTGGCTGACCATACACTAACCACATCTCCCATTATTAACTAAAAGTGAATTCATATTTCTATAAGCTGGTTGTATATTAAGCACATTTCCTGTAAAAAACTAATGGTGAATTCATAGTTGTAGAAGCAGATTTTCTGCTAAGAACATTTCCCATTATGAGGTAACAGAGAATTCGGAGTTCTACAACCTGATTGATTGTACAGGACATTTCCCATTGGAAACTAACAGTGAATTCCATATTGTATGAGCTGCTTGTCCCCTATGAACATTTTCCATTTTACACTAACAGTGAATTCACAGTTCTATTGCCTGATCTTATACTAAGAAATTTCCAATTTTAAACTCACAGTGAATTCCTAGTTGTATAAGCAGATTTTCTGCGAAGCTCCTTTCCCATTGTAAACTAACAGAGAATTCATAGCTGTATAAGCTGATTGTGTGTGAAGGACATTTCCCATTTCCAACTAAAAGAGAATTCATAGTTCTATAATCTGATTGCCTGCTAAGCATATTTCCTATCATAAACTAACAGTGAATTCAAATTGTATACACTGATAGTTTGCTAAGCACATTAACCATTGTAAATGAACTGTGAATTGAAAGTTCTATTAGCTAATTGTCTTCTACAAACACTTCCCATTGCAAACTAACAGTGATTTCAAATATGTATAAGCTGAGTGTCAACTAAGAACATTTCCCATTGGAAACTACTAGAGAATTGACAGTTCTATGATCTGCTTGTCTACTAAGAACATTTCCCATTGTAAACTAACAGTCAAATCTTAGGTGAATAAGCTTATTGTCTGCTAGAAAATTTCCCATTGCAAACTAACAGAGAATTCATAGTTCTTTAGGATGATTGTCTGCGAAGAACATTACCCATTGTAAACTAACAGTCAATCCTTAATTCTATGTGCTGATTGTCTGCTAAGCACATTCCCCATTGCAATCGGACAGTGAATTGTTAGTTCCGAAAGCTGATTGGCTGCTGGAATATTTATCAGTGCAAACAAACACAGAATTCTAAGTTCTATATGCTGATTGTCTGCAAAGAACATTTCCAATTGTAAACTAACAGTGAATTCCTAATTATATGTGCTGATTGTCTTCTATGCACGTTTCCCACTGTAAACTAACAGTGAATTCATAGGTCTATAAGCTGATTGCCTGCTAAGCACATATCCCATCATAACCTAAAAGTGAATTCAAAGTTCTATTGCCTGACCATATACTAAGAACATTTCCCATTGTTAACTAATAGTTAATTCATAGTTCTATATATAAGCAGATTTCTGTGAAGCATCCTTCCCATTGTTAACTAACAGAAAATTCATAGTTCTAAATGCTGATTGTGTGCTAGAACATTTAGCATGGCTAACTAACCCTGAATTCATAGTTGTATAAGCTGATTGTCTGCAAAGACAATTTACCATAGTCAACTAACACAGAATTCATAGTTCTATAAGATGATTGTGTGCAAAGAACGTTTCTCATTGTCAACTGCCAGAGAATTCATGGTTCTGTAAGCTGATTGCCTGGGAAGCATACTTCCCATTGAAAACTAACAGGGAATTCCTAATTGTATGGGCTGCTTGTCTGCTAAGCATATTTCCTATTTTAAGCAGTGAATTCTTAGTTCTAAATGCTGATCGTCTGCTGGAACATTTTACAATGCAAACTAACACAGAATTGATAGTTCTTTATGCTGATTGTCTGCAAAGAACATTACCCACTTTAAACAAACAGTGAATTCCCACTTCTATGTGATGATTGTATACTAAGCATATTTCCCATTGTAAAATAATAGTGAACTCATAGGTCTGTAGGCAGGCAGATTTTCAGCTAAGAACATTTCCCATTGTTAACTAACAAAGAATTCATACTTCTATATGATTATTGCCTGATAAGCATATTTCCCATTGTAAACTGAAAGGGAAATCCTAATTCTGTGTGGTGATTGTCTGCTAAGCACATTTCACATTGTAAACTAACAGTGAATTCATAATTCTATAAGCTAATTACCTGCTCAGCACATTCCCCATTGCAAACTAATAGTGAATTCATAGGTTTGTAAGCAGATTTTCAGCTAAGAACACTAACTATTGTAAATAACAGAGAATTCATAGTTCTATATGATGATTGCCTGATAAGCATATTGCCCATTGTAAACCTGCAGTCAATTCCTCTTCCTGTATGGTGATTGTCCACTAAGCACATTTCCCATTGTAAACTAACAGTGAATTCTTAGGTGAATAAGCTGATTGTCTGCTAGAACTATTCTCATTGAATACTAACATAGAAGTCATAGTTCCTTATGGTGGCTGTCTGCAAAGAACATTACCCATTATAAAGTGACAGTGAATTCCTAATTATATGAGCTGATTGTATGCTAAGCAGATTTCCCACTGTAAATGGATAGTGAAAACATAGTTCCAAAAGGTGATTGGCTTCTAGAACATTTCCCATTGCAAACTAACACAGAATTCAGAGTTCTATTCACTGATTGTCTTTGAAGAACATTATCCAGTGTAAACTAACAGTGAATTCCTAATTCTATGTGCTGATTGTCTCCTAAGCACATTTTCCATTGTAAAGGGAAGTGAATTCTTAGTTGTAGTAGTTGATTGGCTGCTAGAACATTTCCCAGTGCAAACTAATACAGAATTCACAGTTCAGTAAGCTGATTGTCTGCAAAGAGTATTTTCCCATTGCAAACTAAAAGTGATTTCAAATATCTGTAAGCTGAGTGTCAACTAAGCACATTGCCTATTGTAAACTAACAGTGAATTCCATACTGTATTCCATATTGTATAAGCTGATTGTCTCCCACGAACATTTCCCATTGTATACTAACAGTGAATTCAAAGTTCTACTGCCTGATTATATACTAAGAACATTCCCCATTGTAAACTAAAATTGAATTCGTAGATGTATGAGCAGATTTTCTGCGAAGCACATTTTCCATTGTAAACTAACAGAGAACTCATAGTTCTATAAGCTGATTCTGTGTGAAGAACCTTTCCCATTGTAAACTAAATGAGTATTCATAGGTCTATAAGCTCATTGCCTGCTGAGCACATTTCCCATTGTATACTAACTGAGAACTCAGAGTTCTGTTTGCTGATTGTCTTCTCTGAGCCTTTCCCTTTCCAAACTAACAGTGAGTTCAAATATCTATAAGCTGAGTGTCAACTAAGCACATTTCCCATTGAAAACTACCAGAGAATTCACAGTTCTATGATTTGATTGTCTACTAAGAACATTTCCCACTGTAAACTAACAGTGAATTTTTAGGTGAATAAGCTGATTGTCTGGTAGAACACTTCCCATTGCAAACTAACACAGAATTCATTGATATTTACAAGAATTGTATGCGAAGAACATTACCCATTGTAAACTAACAGTGAATTCCTAATTCTATGTGCTGATTGTTGTCTAAGGATATTTCTCATTGTAAACAGACAGCGAAATCTTAGCTCTAAAAGCTAATTGGCTGCAAGAACATTTCCAGTGCAAACTAACACAGAATTTATAGTTCTGTAAGCTGATAGTGTGCGAAGAACATTTCTCATTGTCAACAACTGACAGTGATTTCAAATATCTATAAGTTAAGTGTCAACTAATCACATTTCCCATTGGAAACTACAGAGAATTCATAGTTCTATAAGCTGATTGCCTGATAAGCATATTTCCCACTGTAAACCAACAGTGAATTCATAATTCTATAAGATGATTGCCTGCTGGGCACATTTCCTACTGTAAAAGGACGGTGAATTCTTAGTTCTAAGAGCTGATGGGCTACTAGAACATTTACCAGTGCAAACTAACAGAGAATTCATAGTTCTGTACGCTGACTGTCTGTAAAGAGCATTTCCCATTGTAAACTAACAGTGAATTCCTCAGTCTATGTGCTGATTGTTTGCTACGTGCATTTCCCATTGTAAACAAACAGTGAATTCACAGGTTTATAAGCTGATTGCCTGCTAAGCACATTTCCCATTGTAATCTAACAGTGAATTCAAAGTTCTATTGGCTGATCATATACTAAGAACATTTCCCATTGTTAACTACGAGTGAATTCATAGTTCTCTAAAGTGAGTGTCTATTAAGAACATTTCCCATAGAAAAGTAATGGTGAAATCATAGCTTTACAAGCAGATTTTCTGCTAAGAACATTTCAATTGTACGTTAACAGAGAATTCAGAGTTCTATAACCTGATTGATTGCACAGGATATTTCCCATAGCAAACTAACAGTGAATTCCACATTGTATAAGCTGATTGTCTCCTAGGTACATATCCCATTGTATACTCACAGTGAATTCAAAGTTCCTTTGCCTGATGATATACTGAGAACATTTCCCATTGTAAACTAACAGTGAATTCATAGTTGTATATGCAGACTTTCTGTGAAGCACCTTTCCAATTGTAAACTAACAGAGAATTCATAATCCTAAACACTGATTGTGTGCTAGAACATTTCCCACTGCTCACTAGCACTGAAGTCATAGTTGTATAAGCTGATTGTCTGCAAAGAACATTTCCCATTGTCAGCTAACAGAGAATTCAAAGTTCTATAAGCTATTTGTATGTGAAGAACATTTCTCATTGACAAATACCAGAGAATTCTTACTTCTATACGATGATTGTGTGTGAAGAATATTTCTCATTGTCAACTACAAGAGAATTCATAGTTCTATAAGCTGATTGCCTGCTAAGCATATTTCCCTTTGTAAACTAACAGTGAATTCCTAATTCTGTATGGTGATTGTAGGTTAGGCACATTTCCCATTGTAAATGCACAGTGAATTCTTCATTCTAAAAGCTGATTGGTTGCTAGAATATTTCCCAGTGGAAAATAACACAGAATTCATCATTGTATCTGCTGACCATCTGCAAAGAACATTTTCTATTGCAAACTAACAGTGAATTCCTAATTCCATGTGATGATTGTCTGCTATGCACATTTCCCATTGTAAAGACCCAAAACTCTACCAGAAAACTGTGAGAACTGATAAAAACTCTTAGTAAGATATCAGGATTCAAAATAAATACACAGAAATCAGTAGCTTTCCTATCTAACAACAAACATGGAGAGGATGAAATCAGGCAATATCTCCCATTGACAATTGCCTCAAAAAAAATGAATAAGAGCTCACTTTGGCAGCAGATATACTAAAATTGGAACAATACAGAGAAGATTAGCATGTCCCCTGCGCAAGGATGACACGCCAATTCGTGAAGCGTTCCATATTTTTATGCAGCAAACACAGGGTCACCACAATTCATAAACCAAAACTTACTTGACAATAAAACAGAAATAAGCACCAACACCATCATAGTTGAGGACTTCAATACACCATTATCAGTAATAGACAGATCATCCAAACAGAAACTCAACAGGAAAGTAAGAGAGCTCAACAAAACCATAGATCACTTAGACCTAATGGACAGCTACAGAACTTTCCATCCCAAATCCACAGACTACACATTCTTCTCAGCATCCCATGGAACATTCTCTAAAATAGACCATATACTGGGTCACAAAGCCTGTCTCCACACATATTTAGGAAGATTGATATAATTCCTTCCATGATATCTGATCACAATGCTGTGTTGCCGGAAATTAACAACAAAAGACCCACCAAGAATCCCAACAACACCTGGAAACTGAGCAGCACACTTTCAAACAATAAATGGATAGTGGACAAAATTAAAAATGAAATTGCAAAATTTTTAGAATTGAATGACGATGAGAACACTTCATACCAAAACTTATGGGACACAATGAAGGCGGTCCTCAGGGGAAAATTCATAGTACTCAATACCTTCATAAAAAAGACAGAGAGATCCCAAATCAATAACCTAACCATCGACCTAAAGGCACTGGAAAAGCAAGAAAAATTCAACCCAAAGAGCTCCAGAAGGAAAGAAATAATTAAAATCAGAGCAGAAATTAGTGAATTGGAAACTAAGAAAACAATTAAGACAATTGACAAAACAAAGGGTTGGTCCTTTGAAAAAAATAACAAGATCAACAAACCCCTAGCCAATTTGATCAAGCAAGAAAAGGAGAAGCTTCAAATTAACAAAATTCAAAATAAAAAAGGAGAGATCACAACAGACATAAGTGAAATTGGGAGAATCATCAGGACTTATTTGAAAAACCTCAACTGCACAAAACTGGATAATGTGGAGGAGATGGATAAATTCCTGGATGTATACCATCTATCAAAGCTAAACTCAGAGCAGGTTAATCTCCTAAATGAACCTATCACACTCACTGAGATTGAAAAAGTAATAAAAAAAAACTCCACAGAAAGAAAAGTCCAGGACCAGATGGCTTTTCAGCTGAATTCTATGAAACCTTCATGGAAGAACTCAAACCAATCTTCCTCAAAATGTGCCACACAATTGGAGAACAGGGAAAGCTACCCAACTCCTTTTATGAAGCTAGTATCACCCTAATTCCAAAACCAGGCAGAGTTGCATCAAGAAAACAACCAGCCTATTTCCCTGATGAACTTAGATGCAAAGATCCTGAACAAAATCCTCACAAACTGAATCCAACAACACATCAAAGCATTATCCAACTTGACCAAGTGGGATTCATCCCAGGAACACAGGGGTGGTTCAACATACAGAAATCTGTCAATGTAATGCACCACATAAACAAGGTTAAACACAAAAACCACATGATCATTTTGAAGGATGCAGAAAAGGCCTTTGACAAGATACAACATCACTTCATGATCAAAACATTGGAGAGAATTGGCATGGTTGGTTCATATCTTAACCTAATAAAGGCAATGTACAAAGCTCTGAAGGCCCAAATAATACTTAATGGAGAGAGACTGGAGGAATTCCCATTAAGATCAGGAACAAGACAGGGTTGTTCACTCTCACCTCTGCTCTTGAATATAGTACTGGAAGTCCTAGCTCAAGAAATTAGACAGGAGCAGGAAATAAAAGGGATATAATTTGGAAAGGAAAAAGTTAAGTTAGCTCTATTTGCTGATGACATGTTGTATATGTAAGAAACCCGAGAGACTCCATCCCAAAGCTCCTGAAGGTGAGTAACTCCTATAGCAAAGCAGCAGTATACCAAACCAATGCACAAAAATCAGTAGCCTTTCTATATGCAAATGATAAAGATACAGAGAAAGAAATAAGGGACATGATCCCATTTTCAATAGCAACAACAACAACAAAAAAATCAAATAACCTGGAATAACGTTAACCAAGGAAGTGAAATATCTACACAATGAAAACATAAAAACACTGAAAAAAGAAATTGAGGAGGACTTGAGAAAATGGAAAGGCCTCCAATGCTCCTGGATACGCAGAATTAACATTGTGAAGATGGCAATGCTACCAAAGGCAATATACAGATTTAATGCCATTCGAATTAAACTCCCAATGGTGTTCTTCACAGAGACAGAAAAAAGGATTTCAAATTTCATATGGAAAGGCAGAAGGCCTCGCATATCCAAACATGTCCTCAGCCAAAGAAATACTTCTGGAGGCATCACCATACCTGATCTAAAGCTATATTACAAAGCCATAGTAACAAAAAGAGCATGGTAGTGGCATAATAACAGGAGTATAGACCAATGGAATAGACTTGACGACCTGGACTTTGGGTCAAGCAACTATAGCTACCTGATATTTGAGAAAGGCCCTAACAATATAGGCTGGAAAAACGACAGCATCTTCAACAAATGGTGCTGGACAAACTGGATAACCATATGCAGGAAACTGAAACTTGATCCACACATTTCGTCATGCACTACACTCAAGTACAAATGGATCAAAAACCTCAATATAAGACCAGAAACTCCACTACTAATGGAAGAAAATATAGGAAGTACTTTCCATGATATGGGAATGGAAAAAGACTTCCTCAACAAAACCCCAGTAGCTCATGATCTTAAACAGTCACTCAACCAATGGGATCACATGAACCTGAAGACTTTCTTTACAGACAAGCATACAATAAGCAAAGCCAATAGATTACCCACAGAATGGGAGAAAATATTTGCTGATTATCCAACTGACAGAAGCCTAATCTCTATAATCTACAAAGAACTCAAAAACCTAACAAAAAAAAAGTCAAACAGCCCACTCACAAAATAAGGCAAAGAGCTAAACAGGCAGTTCACAGAGGAAGAAATACAAGTGGCAAACACACACTTAAGAAAATGTTCATCATCCCTAATCATCAGGGAAATGCAACTTAAAACAACAATGAGAGTCCACCTTTCCCCAGTAAAGATAGCAAACATCCAAAAATCAAATGAAAATAAATGCTGGCAAGGATGTGGAGGAGTAGGAACACTCATCTGCTGTTGGTGGGAATGTAAGATGGTACAACCACTTGGAAAGCAATATGGAGACTCCTGAAAAAGCTGAATATAGAGATACCAACAGACCCAGTTATTCCCTTATTGGGCATCTACCCTAAAACCTTCAAACCACAGGCCACGGAGATTTGCTCAACCGTGTTTGTAGCAGCTCAATTCATAATAGCTAATAGCTGGGTTCAAACCAGATGTCCATCACTAGAAGAATGGATAACTAAGATGTGGTATATCTACAAAATGGAATTCTATACAGCAGTAAGATAAAATGACACAATGAAATTTGAGAAAAAATGGTTGAACCTGGAACAGATCATTCTCAGTGAACTTACCCAATCACAGAAAGAAAATCACCACATAGTCTCACTCATCTACAGCACCTAACCTGAATCTACCCAAGATGCCTTACATACCCAGCAAGCTTCTCATGGACTACACAAGAGGATGGGTGGAGAGGGATGGGAGGGGAAGGAAGGGGATGGAAAACACAAATCTAGACCCAAACGGCAATGGTACCATAAAATTCTACATCCTAAAAGGCATACAAAATTGCTGAACCCTCACCATGCCCTTAGAGGGAACACCTGACCCACAAGACACTGGAGACGGTATGATGAAGACTGACCTGAATTTTTTTTTTTTTTTTTTTTTTTTTTTTTTTTGGTTTTTCGAGGTAGGGTCTCACTCTAGCCCAGGCTGACCTGGAATTCACTATGTAGTCTCAGGGTGGCCTCGAACTCACGGCAATCCTCCTACCTCTGCCTTCCAAGTGCTGGGATTAAAGGTGTGCGCCACCACGCCTGGCTGCATAAAAGAAAGCTTTTTTTTTTTTTTTTCGAGGTAGGGTCTCACTCTAGCCCAGGCTGACCTGGAATTCACTATTGAGTCTCAGGGTGTCCTTGAACGAACGGTGATCCTCCTACCTCTGCCTCCCGAGTGCTGGGATTAAAGGCGTGCACCACCATGCCCGGCTTCTGACCTGAATCTTATACAGCCTCCCTCTCTCCTTCTCTCTCTCTCTCTCAATCTCTCGCTCTCACTTCTCCATAACTCTTTATTTAGTTATCTTTTTCTTCCTTTTCTTAGTGGGCACTGACCTGTAACTCCCAGATCCAGTATGGGGCTATCATCCACAATGAGCTTTTGATCAGAGAGACCTACAAGATTTCCTAAAAGAAAGACAGATTTCTGTCAGATTACTTAATGACCCACCAAAGGTTAGTGGTAAGATCCTACTGATGAAGACACCTTATGCGATTGTCACATAAAATGGAATGGCATGGCTAGAAGCTGGAAGAGAATCATTCCCCAGACAGTCAGTGCATCTACTGCCAGAAGGTGCTACATGGGCAACTGGGGGAAAATGACCAATATCTGTTCAAGCAACTCATGGTCTCACCTACTTAGCAACAAATAACCTGTTATGATGCTTACAAAAGTGCAATAGTGGCACACAACCATGGTGGGAAACCAACTGCTCTTGATTCGGCTAACTGATCCCCTCAGTGTTACAGGACCCATAGCTGGAGCTGGGAGACAAGTCAGAACCATATCCAAACATAAGCCCACTCGACAATATCAAGCAACCGCCAATCATGGGCTACAAGAGGGCCTACACCTATTAAATTCTCTATAGAAAAATAAGGGTTATCTCATTTGTTTGTTGCTAACTCCCTGTCCATTGGAGAATGTGCTTCTCTTTTTCAGATAGATGTAGATCCTAAGGCGAGAGCCACCCCATCATACATCAAAGGGGCCCCTGACTGAAACTAGGAACAATTGGTGAAACAAGCAAGGGTGCTGTTTTCCTGGTGAACCAGTTACCAGCACAAGGGGGAAGGAGATCAACATAGAGAAAAATCAACTCCTACCAAATCAGAGAGTCAGAGCCTCAGAGGCCCCCAACACCTCATCACTGAAACAGACCAAAAATGAACCCAACATGGCTCAGGGAAATTTTGTGGAAGAAGGGGTGGAAGGAATGTCAGAGCCACATGTTGGGTCATGATATGCAGACATTTATCCTACCCATAACTGTGGGCTAACTCCAGAATGCATGACCCATAAACTTCAACAAGGAGGCTCATGAGGAGGGTGTAGTTAATGGATCATCCTAATAAAGAAACCAAATTGACTGTATTCGCTAAGTACAAAACTAATTAATAAATAATAAAAAAATTAATAAAGTGCCTTGGAATAAAGTTAACCAAGTAAGTAGAAGATCCCTACAATGAGAACTTTAAAACACTCAAGTGAGGCATTGCATAAGACACAAGGACATGGAGATCCCATGTTTATGGATTTTAGGAATCAATATTGTGAAAATGTCAATCTTCCCAAAAGCAATCCACACATTTAATGCAATCCCTAATAAAATTCCAATGGCATTCTTCACTGCAATATAAACAACAATCCTAATTCATTTGGAAGCACAAAAATCCTCAAATAGCCAAAATGATTTTGAGCAACAAAAATAAGGCTGGTGGTATCACCCCACCCAATTTTAAGCTATATTACAAAGGCATAGTAACATAAACAGCATGGTATTCACACAAAAACTGATATGTACATCAATGGAACAGAATGGAGGACCCAGATGTTAATCCAGACAGCTACAGCCATATGATTTTTGACAAAAATGCCAAAAACATTAATTGAAGAAAAGACAGCGTCTTTAACAAGTGATGCTAGGAAAACTGGATATCTATATGCAGAAAGAGGAAAATAGACCCTTGTCTTTCTCCATGCACAAGAATCAAATCCAAGTGGATCACAGACCTTAATATCAGACTTGAAACTCTGAAATTGCTAGAGGAAAAGGTAGGGGAAACCCTTCAACATATTAGCATAGGTAATAACTTTCTGAATATAACCCCAATGACTCAGAAAATAAAACCACTAATCAACCACTGGGATCTCATGAAATTACAAAGCTTTTGTACAGCAATGGATACTATGAATAGAGCAAAGAGACAACCTACAGAATAGGAGAAAATCTTTGGATCTACACATCTGACAGAGGATTAATATACAGAATATGCAAAGAACTCAAAAAACAGCACAATAAGAATTCAAACAACCCAATCAAAAAATGGGCTATGGAACTAAATGGAAAGTTCTCATCAGAAGAAATACAGATGGCATATAAACATCTAAAAAAGTGTTCTACATCCTTAGTCATCAGGGAAATGCAAATTAATACTACCTTGAGATTCTATCTCTCTCCCATCAGAATGGCTACCATCAAAAGAAAAAATTACAATAAATATTGGTAAGGATGTGGTAAAAGGGGAACCCTTCTACACTGTTGTTGGGGATGTAATCTGGTACAGCCATTGTGGAAATCAGTGTGGAGGTTCTTGAGACAGCTAAAAATAGGTTTTCCATATGATCCAGCTATAGAACTCCTAGGCATATATCCTAATGACTCTTCTCACTACCTTAGAGATACTTGCACAACCATGTTTATTTCTGCTCTATTAATAATAGCTAAGAAATAGAACCAGCCGAGATGTCCCTCCACAGATGAATGGATAATAAAGATGTGGTACATCTACACAATGGAGTTCTACTCAATGGTAAAGAAAAATGAAATTATGAAATTTGCAGGGAAATGGATGGGTCTGGAATGGATTATACTAAGTGAGGTAAACACAGGCCCAGAAAGCCAAAAGTCATGTGTTCTTTTCCATATGTGGATCCTAGCTACAAATGTGTAGATTTGTGTGTGATCTGGAACCCAAAATCAGTATCAAAGGGCCATAAGCTAGAAAAGGCTATAAGGAAAGGAGGAAAGGGAAGGTCTCAAGGGTATGGTATCATATATATGTAAGTAGAAGAACAGATTACAGGGAAGGGAAAGGCCTAAGCGAGGTCAGGGGAAGAGATGGTATAAAAAAGGGTGGGGGTAATCAAAATTCAAGATAATCTGAATTAGACATATGAAAATCTACTTTCTTGAATAATTGAACACCCAGAAGCCATAGATTGCTACTATTAAATTTTCAGTGCCAGGTTTCTCATGGTTTCCCATGAGAAAGAGATGGCCATATCCTATTGCTGAAGACTTCACATGCCTGAGTGGCAGAGCCACTGAGAAATCAAACTGATGCTGAGCAGAAACCTTCTCCGTGTAGCCCAGCCAACTGAATGGTGGAAAAAACTGCACCATATGCAGCCTTATGGGAGACAGAGGTTATTAGAAGTGATAACAATGGACACTGGAAGCCTCAAATTTGGCCAGACAGGCCAAATGACTGAACGAGTGCAATAGTGACATGTCTGCTCTGGGGGAAAACAACTGCTCTCTAATTGGACTGAAGCCCCACTTTATGGGAGGGAATACATGCCTGGTACTGAAATCCTAATCAAAAGGGGAGGTCATGAGCCTTAGTGGTATAAATCCTGCCCTTGTCTGGATAAATCTAGATATTATTCTCACCAAACTGCCCTGAAAGCACTACACTTGATGTTCATATTCATATATTAATACTATTTCTCACTTCTGGTTAGAGAAGCTTCTCTTTTCAGATGGTGAAGATCACTGGAATGACCCAAAAGGCAACATAGTGCTGAGAGGAAGGGATGAGGAGTGCCCAGCAATGAAACATCTCTGTCATACCCTCCAAGACTCAGGGTCCATTAGAAGAGGTGGCAGAATAATTGTAAGAGCCAAAGGAAGGGTACAACTTCTTGCAATGCAACTGTCCAGACAGAAATTGGCCTCAATATCCATGACCTTGTAGTGCCTAGCAATACCTAAACAAGACCCTCATAATAGGATACAATGATGATGACATCATATTAAAAGAGAGATTCATGGAGAGAGGGAGGAGATATGATGGAGAGCAGAGTTGTAAAGGGGAAAGTGGGGGAGAGAAATATCAGGCTTTATTGTCCATAAGTATAATCAGTCTTAGTTAAGGTTTTACTTAAGTAATTTTCTCATTTCTGCTATGTACAGTTCATTACTTATAGAAATATGGATACTTAAGACATGCTCCCTGCTCTAGAAAAATGATCTTAAACTCAGCTGTTCTGCTTCCAGATTGTGGGGTAATTGGTACCTACATAAGCCCAAGTTGTTTTGAAACACAGATACCAGGTTTTTATAGTGTTTTGTCTTTTCCTCACATACAGTTTCTGGATCAAATCAATTGACTTAAAGTTTTGGATAAAATATTATTTACAGAGCTGCTAATATGTTCTGCCTATGCTTATAACTGACAGATACTTAAGAGATGAAAGGTGTATGTTTCTATGTTCCAGATATATCTTACACCGTCACCTGACAAACTTAAATGTTAATCAGAATGATTTTAAACTACTGTGTCATTCTCTGACCAGATCTGCTATGCTAACCAGATGTGTTCTGCCCCTTTTCAACTAAATCTTTTTTGCTAATCAAATATGTACAGTCTCTCTGAATGACTAACAACCATATGTAAAAGCCAAAGTCAATTGGAAACAACATAGTTAAAAGGCTAACCCATATTTTGGTTCCTGCTCCCTGATCAGAAGGTCATAGGAGAAGATGGGACACTTGGTGATTTGTAGCCTCTGGTATGTTACCTGTCTTCTTGATCAGGAAGGACAGAGAGACCCAGATGGACTCCAAATCAATGTTTCTGCAATAAGAGGGTCACATCAGAGAAAAACCAGTCCTCTACGCTTCCCAAAAGAGGGAGAGACACTTGGTCAGTTTGGCCTTGACTTATCCTCACAGATGACAATGCTCAGAGTCGTAGAATTCCTCACACATCTCTCCTACAGAGCCATGAATAACCTCTATTAATATAATACATAGTTAATTTTTGCTGCCTACATGGTTTTAAATACCCAGTAAGAAAGTATGACTACAAGATACTACAAAATAAACCAAGATTCAGACAAATAGACTGTTCTGCCTAATGCTGGCTTAGAATTCTAAGTTTTTAACTCATGCTTTCTGCCTCTGTCTGGCCCTGATTAGTCAGCCACTGTTTGCCTTTAAATCAAAGATCCAAAATTGTCCTTACTGATTAGGTTTACCTGATAGTTACTGATTCATATTAGTCCAATCTCTCCTTGATATGTATTATTTAAAAGAGGCATATCACTAAGGACAGATCTCAGAGCCAAGTCCTAAAGTACCTTTAGGACAAATCTAGATCCTAGCCCTAATATGTAAAACAATTTAGAGTTCTGTCTGTTTCTACTTGCTAATATTGGTGGTGCTACTTGATGATATCACTTTGCTTAGATTTATATAGGTAAGCCAAATTCTCCTGCCACTGATGATGCTTTCTTAAAATACAAGGGGACCCACATATCCTTGGAAACTGGGCCCACACCCATCAGTCAAAAGATATAAACTCATCACACTAGCATCAAAGACAGTGTCTTCAGCCAACTGTAACAACTAACAGGTAACCAGGGACCCTCTAGGTCCCCTCAAAGTCAAGCTCTGGAGGACATCTGCCCTTGCCAAAAAGACCGTGGTCCTGCTTCAGTCACAACCTTGAAAGCTGACTCATCCAAACATGACAAAAGTCTGAGGACTTCAACATGAGATGCTGAAAAATTCACACATGGTTGGGATACAAACTCCTTCCATTTTCTGGACTAATCATCCCATTTGATAACCTCATGGGATCCATAGAAAAACTTTAGTTCCAAGGTCTTTCACACCTGAGCAGATACAGTTCTTTACTAGTGCCTCATATTACATCCTTTTCCTTTCCACAGAAATCAGTTTCTTGTTGAGAAATGTGGTATGACGCCCTCCTTCTAACTATAGAAATGTCCTGTGCACTCCTCCTCACAGTAGAGTTAGTCACAGTCACTACTGCTGAGTAATCTTGGCTCTCTTTCTTTGGTTTTATTTTATTATAATAATTCTTTTGTGTTGCCATCCATATTTTCAAGAACCCAAACTATAAATTAGTTCCTGCTACTAAAAATTAAATACAAGATGTAATAATGAAAGTGTCAGTGTTCTCAATGATAACTGACACACACTTGGCCCTCAAGGTCATGCTAACCCAAGACTCGAAAGGTCTTATAGCTGATGCACTATAGACCTTGGGCCTGCCCCGTAGGTGGACTACATAGGGACACTGGCTAGCTCCTTTAATGGGGCTTCTCATAATAATTATGCTGGGACTCATGTTAAAATCCTATGTTCTGCCGGGCGTGGTGGCGCATGCCTTTAATCCCAGCACTGGGGAGGCAGAGGTAGGAGGATCACCGTGAGTTCAAGGCCACCCTGAGACTCCATAGTGAATTCCAGGTCAGCCTGGGCTAGAGTGAGACCCTACCTCGAAAAACCAAAAAAAAAAAAAAAAATCCTATGTTCTAAATGTTCTGTCCAGGTTCATCCACTTCAGGATGAAAATAATTAAAATACAGGTGATACACCAGGTATACCAGCCATTACATACAAAATCATAGGGTATTATGATGATAAAGAGGAGGGGATGTGGTAGAAAAGAAGCTAAGAGTTGAACTGAGTTACTGTAAGAGCTAATTGCTGAGGAGCTAAAAATTATTTTTGTCAGCATATGGAAAAATCCCAAAGAAACTGTCCAAAAAGGACCCAAAGGGATGATAAAAAGGAAAGACAGTTTAGGCTAAAACAAAGTAAAATGAAGTTCATTGTTAGGGTGGCCTGGCTATAGAGATGTTACGCAAATTGCCATGTCTTGTTTGTTCATTTAATCCTCCCCCTGGCTATAAAAACTATAAAATAGAAATAAAATCTCAGCTCAGTGCCAGAGCTTCTTTAGAGGACTACCTCAACCTCCTTGGCCCCCAGTATTAAACTCCTCTACTTTCACTCATACTAGCATTACAGTGATCTTTCCAGGAAATTTCTACAATATCTCCTTCATTGTCTACTTGAGTGGATTTAGAATCACCATGAAACACACCCCCAGGTATGTCCTTGAAAGTATTTCCAGACTGGATTTAACTGAGATGGAAATGTCACTCTGAATGTGGGCAGCACCATTCCATGGGCTGGAATCCAGACTGAATAAAGAGGAGAAGGTGGTGCTGGAGAGATGGCTTAGCAGTTAAGTGTTTGCCTGTGAAACCTAAGGACCCCAGTTCAAGGTTCTATTCTCCAGAACCCATGTTAGCCAGATACACAAGGGGCAGCATGTGTCTGGAGTTTGTTTGCAGTGGCTAGAGGCCCTGGCACACTCATTTCTCTCTCTCTCTCTCTCTCTCTCTCTCTCTATCTGCCACTTTCTCTCTGTCTGTCACTCTCAGATAAATAAATAAAAATAAAACAACATAAAAAATTAAGAGAAGAAGGTGGACTGACACCAGCCTTCCTCTTTGTCTGCTTCCTGACTGCAGTTACAATGTGACCAAATGCCTCACAACTTTGCTACCATGCCTTCCCCACAGTTGTAAGCACCCTATCCTCAAACTCTATTAAGTTGCTTCTTTCCAGATATTTGGTAACAGCAATGGCCAACCTAGGCAACTTAGTTAAACCTGGTCTCAAAAGAGTTAAAAGAACAAACAGGGCTAAGAATATAGCTCAGTAGATAAAAAATTTGCCACATAATCCTGAGTATCTGAATCCAGATCTCCATACCCAAAGTAAAGGCCCAGAGCTGTGATAGGCATCTGTAATCTCAGTGTGCCTACAGTGAGAAGGTAGTCAGAGACAGGAAAATGTGCTGGAAACTTGTGAATGCACTAATTAATGGGCAGTGAAAATGGATGCTCCCAAATTGAGTGAAAGACTAGGACAGATCTAAAAGTTGGACTGTGGCCTCCATAAGCACATGTACACCTTCACTCACACAAACACTAGGTAGAAAATTCTTTAAGTTAAAAGAAGGAGAGCTCAGAAGATGACTCAGTGGGTGAAGATGCTTGCATGGACAGCATGTCTACCATGGTTCAATTTCCAAGCTCCCCTATTAAGCCACAGGCAACAATTGGTACAAGAATATGCCATTAGTTTTCAGGAGCAAGAGACCCTGATGCACCCACCCACCCACTGAGACACACACAAAAGTAAATAAATAAGTAAAAGTGTTATTTTTAAAGGGAAGTTACACAGCTACAAGTGCTAGAGAAAACACAGGTAACCCTTTCCTGTCTATAGACTGCATATAACTTGGTTCTGCATGTGCAATTTATGATGAATTTAAATATCAAAAATACACATCTTCTACAACCTGTAAATTCCATTCTTCATAATCACATTGGAGGATTCTTAAGTAAGCAGTCATGGTTGAGTATATGAGCATATGCCTGTAATGTCAGCACTTGGGAACCTAAGGCAACAGTATTATAATTTTGAGGTGTGAGAGAGAGAACAGTCTGAGCAATTAACTTAGCTTCAGTTTAATTCATAAGAGAACAATGATCCTAGGTGTCAGTGGAGGAGCCTGACTAAGTAGTAAGTGGTCCATATACTGAAACAGGTAGTAGGAGTGAAAAATATAAGGAGCCAAGACTGAAGGTACAGGCCTGAAATCCCAGGATGAAGGACCCAAAGTACAAGGCCAGCCTTGGTTAAATTGAATTTGAACCCAATCTGGGTCTGACACCCTGTATCAAAACATTACAACAAAAAAGTAAAAATAGGGATTAGGGGTGTAGTTCAGTGGCATAGTACTTGCCCAGACTTATGTTACATAAAGCACTATTTTCTTTAAATTGTTTGAACATCATGGATGGTGATTCAACAGCTGCAATAAAGCAATGGATAACTGAAAAAAATCTTTTGCTATTTTACAACCTATATTTTATAAAGATGTGAATAATGCATGGAAACCAAGATTAATAAAAAGATGGGGAAGGAGATTTGCTTGTGTCATTACAGATACTGGGGACATAATTTGGACTCTTTCCCAATTTATTAAACCCTCTCATGAACAAAAGAGCAAGGTTTGACTTTGACCCTTCTACTGAAGAATTTCAAGCTGTGACCATTGGAAGACCTCATGTGCAAGGCTGTGCTGTCACAAACTTGTTAAGCACCACCTATAACATGTGGATGAATCAAAAAGCTGACAGTAGCTCCACATCTCAGTTCAGGGATATTTGCTTAACCATGTGTATAGCTGCTCAATTCATAATAGCTAAAAACTGGAATCAACCCAGGTTCCCATCATTGGATGAGTGGATAACCAAGATGTGGTATATCTACCCGATGGAATTCTACTCAGCAGTAAAAAAAAAGGCACATTGAAATTTATAAAATTTCATATTCATTGAAAAATGGTCGAACATGGAACAGATCATTTTAAGTTAACTCACACAATCACAGAAAGACAAATATTGCATGATCTCGCTCATCTGCAGTTCCTAACCTGGATCAGCCCAAGTTGCTGAAATAACTGAATAGCATCTTGAGGCTTGGACCATAGGGAGGGCAGGGCTTGGGGGAAGGGACAGGGTGGGAGGAGATGCACAAAATCTGAACCCAGATTGAACTGGTACCATAGAATCTTATATCCTGGAAATCAGACTAAAAGGTGGAACCCTGAAGCAAACCTTAGAGGGAGCACCTGAATTGAAGGGACCTGGAGAGAGTGAGGTGAAACCTAACCTCAAATTTCTCCTGATTCTCTTTCTTCTCTGGCTTTTTCTTCTTTCTGTTCCTTTGGCACTGGTCTGTAATTACCTGTACCAAAATGTGCTCTACATCCACAATGACCTATTGATAAGAGAGACCTACTAGATCCCCCAAAACAAACAAGACAGAATTATGTCATAGCACTTGATTACCCACCAGAGGTTAATGGTAAGACCCTACTTCTGGGCTGGGGAGATGGCTTAGTGGTTAAGCGCTTGCCTGTGAAGCATAAGGACCCCGGTTCGAGGCTCAATTCCCCAGGACCCACGTTAGCCAGATGCACAAGGGGGCGCACGCATCTGGAGTTCGTTTACAGAGGCTGGAAGCTCTGGCGCGCCCATTCTCTCTCTCTCTGCCTCCTTCTCTCTGTCTCTCTCAAATAAATAAATAAACCAAAAAAAAAAAAAAAAAAAAAAAGACCCTACTTCTGAAGACACCACTTGCTGTTGGCATGGACCATGGAGAGGCCTGGTTGGAATCCAGAGGAGAGCCAGTCCTCTGACAATTAGCCTATCTAGTGCTGGAAGGTGCTACATGAGCTACCAGGGGAAAGTGGCCAACATCTGTCCAAGCAAGTCAAAGTCTTAGTGACTCAGAAGCAAACAACCTGAAGCGATGCTCACACAAGTGCAATAGTGGCACACAGCCATGGTGGGTAACCAACTGCTCTTGGATTGGCTAACTGATCTGCTCAGTGAAAAGGTTACCATATCTGGAACTGGGAAACAACTCTGAATCATATCCAGGTAATGATTCTGCTTTCCATTGTAAAGCTCCCACTAATCTTAGACTATAAATGTGCCCAAACCCTTGTAATTCTCTGTAAATTAATAGTGGTCATCCCATTTAACTGGCACTGACTCCACTGTCCATTGGAGAATCTGCTTCTCTTTTGCAGATGGGAACTGAACTTGAGGAGATAAATGACCCAGCACACTCTACCCTGGCCCCAGCTGAAACCATAAAGGAATTGGGGAAATAAGGGAAGAACGCTGCTTTCCTAGTTAAGCTGATATCAGCACAAGGGTGATGGAGAAAGATACTGTGGACATTCAACACCTACCAAACCAGACATCTAGATGCTCCTAAGTGCCCATCACTGAAGAAGACTTAAAATGTTCCTAGCATGGCTCAGGGAACCTTGCAGAAGAGTGGGAATAAAGACTGTTAGAGCCACAAATTGGGACATTTTGCACAGAGACATTGCCTCTCTCCCATAACTGACTTCTGCCCCATAATGCATGACCCACAATTCTCATGGGGTTGACCTGCATTGCCAATGATGAAGGCCTCTTCAGAAAAGGGGCAGGGAGGAGGGTAAGGATGGTATCAACATATGATATTTACATACAAAATATGCCATATCTAATAATAAAAAATGATATATATATATATGTATATATATATATATATATATATATATATATATATGTATGTATTTTAAAAGCTGAGAGTAGATACTGAAGCAATGTTAACTCAAACAAATCAACCAAAAATTTTTTCTTATCTTTTCCTTGTTATGCTTGTTCTTATCCAGGTAGGAATGCTTCTGTTAATAATGATAGTTATAATTATTGGGTTTACACACCTAACCCACCTATTAAAGGGTTACATTGGCTTTCTGATACCATCCCAATGTATGCTAATGATTCCTGATGGATGTATGGACTATATGGTAATAGAGGTCCTTTGGTCCCTGGAGAAGAAGGAAAAAATATACAGAATTATATGATGAGGATAAAGGGAGACCCAATCCATAAAGGTCATGAAAAGCATTGCTTGAAACCAAGATTCAAGCATGGTTATCAATAGTAAGAAATAGCTCTATACCCCAAGAATTGTTTTTATTATGAGCTTCTGGATTTGTACACAGTAATGAGATGAAGAAATCTCCTGATTTACCTTTGTGTATCTGGCCAGTGATCACTGAAATTAGTGAATGGGTACAATGGGCTAAATGTAAAAGGATAAGTGGTCAAGTACTGGTTAATACATCTATGGAAGAGTCATAGATTGGAGTCCTACAGGCTGTGCTCATACCAGGCTTCAGGAAAAGGAATTAAGATGGCACAGAATGCATGATAATGGGAGTTTTATTATTAGCAAAAATGTTAGTCATGATGACATTGTGTCGCATGGAGTGGTATATCTCTTCCATACCAACATGTACTCTCTGGACTCCTACAATTACATTTATGGAAAATTCCCTTAGCTTTAGAATGCAGTGTATGGATGGTGCTGCAGTCTGGTTCACATTGCTGATAGAAATCACCCAAGTAAGAGCAGCTTTCAGGAAAAAGAGGTTTATTTTCACTTACAGGCTCAAGGGGAAGCTCCATGATGGCAGAGATAAACAATGGCATGCGCAGAGGGTGGACATCACCCCATGGCCAATATAAGGTGGACAATAGCAACAGGAGAGTGTGTCAAACACTGGCAAGGGGAAACTGGCTATAACACCCATAAGCCCACCCCCAACAATACACTTCCTCCAGGAGACATTAATTCCCAAATCTCCATCAGCTGGGAACCTAGCATTCAGAACATCTAAGTTTATGGGGGACACCTGAATCAAACCACCATATTCTACCCCTGGCCCCCATAAACTGATATCCATACATGATATAAAATACAATACATTCAGTACAAGTTTAAGAGTCCCCACAGTTTTTATCAATTCCAATGATGTTCATACATTCCCTTCGTCCAAGATCTTCTAACTGAGCCATAATACCAAAAAATCTCCCCCAAACCCATAATAACACAGAATAAATATTCATACTGCAAAAGATAGCATATTCAACCAATACAAGATTTAAAACAACCAGGGCAAACATCAAACTCTGTAGCTTCAAGTCCAACAACTCTAGTTAGTGACAAATTTCCAAGTCCAATAATTTTAACCAGCAACAAGTCTCTGGCATTCCAATTCCTCCCCTCCAGCTAGGCTACTCACAGTCCTGGAAAACTTCATCCAGGGCAGGCAGCTTTCCTTAGCAGCCATCTCATAATCCCAGCCTCTCCATTTGGTCTGCACTGCAATCCACGGTTCATGCTCATGGCCCCAAGGGGTCTCCATGCAGGCAACCAGCAAACCTGCTTGACACTGCCCATGGCCATTTCCAAAACACAAGACAGTGTTGCAAACTCAATGACCCCCCCTTACTTGCATTTCTTATGGGCCACAATACCAGGTAGGGTGCCAGTTTGTTAATCCAGTGGGAAACAAAGTAGACTTTGAAGAACAGGACACTCCTTGAGCACTCAGGCCCCTTCAAAAGAGTTTACATTCTTCCTGTTGCTCCAGTGCAGGTCAGCTGGCCCAATCTCAAAGGTTGTAATATCTCAAAAAAAATTGCAGGGGAACAGGCAGTTTTGGCCTAGAGATTTCTTTCTGTGCCATATCGCTCTGCTCACACCAGTGCATTTCTATGCAAAGCAACCCTGTATAACTTCTCTGGACCAAGGCATAACAGCAAGTTTCTCACACAAACTACAAGCATAGTCCAGGCAAAGCTCTTTCTCACCCTCATAAACCAAAACTCACAGTCCATAGTTCTTTCTGCTTTCAGGTATTTCAACTCTGACCCAAATAGTCCATAAGATGTACTTATAGCACTGTAAGGTATCTCTTAGGCCAAAGTTTCAAGTCCTTCCACATTCCTCCTGAAAATTAGCTCCAAAAGGTCAAAGCCTCACAGTCAGGTGTCTAACAGGAATCCCACTCCTCAGTGCCACTTTACTGTTGCAGTCTGGTTTGCATTGCTGATATAAATCAGCCAAATAAGTGCAGCTTGTGGGAAAAAGAGGTTTATTTTCACTTAAAGGCTCAAGGGGAAGCTCCACAATGGCAGGGGAAAATGATGGCATGAGCAGAGGGTGGACATCACCACCTGGCCAACATGAAGTGGATAATAGCAACAGGAGAGTGTGCCAAACACTGGCAAGGGGAAACTAGGCTATAGCACCCATAAGACCGCCCCCAACAATACACTTCCTCCAGGAGACATTAATCCCCAAATCTCCATCAGCTGGGAACTTAGCATTCAGAACACCTAAGTTTATGGGGTACACGTGAACCAAACCACTACAGATGGGTTGGAAAAATAATACTACTAATGGTACAATTTGTCATTTATTCAGAACAAATTTTATTATGTTCCAATTTGTGATCAATTACCTGTTATGTTTATGATAGAGCTGCTTGATTGGGGTACAAGAGCTACATCTGGCACCT
>CM070770.1:216828994-216937764 GCA_036346955.1 Dipus sagitta
AATAAAAGGAGCCCTTATTTATAGAACAGGGAAATGTTGATTCAGAATGCTTGGGATAAGATAAGGAAAGAATTAAATGTCTGAACTAATTTTTGTGTGTGTGTATGTGTTTATGTGTGCTCATTGTGATTGCTAGTCGTGTCATGTTTGTGACTGTTTGTGACCTAAAGAGATGAGATGAAGACAGGTGACACCCCTTTATCTTCTAGAATCAATTTGCTGTAATTTTTTAATAGCCTTATAAGAAAGATGGTTAATAATGTGGTGAGATGAATTGATTGTAGGAACTGGAAAGGAATTTTTCAATGTTGGGACATAGAATGCTCATTAAAAATGCTTTTTGAGTGCTACTTAGATCAGAATGTTAAAGTATGTAAATAAAAGTGTGCGGATGTTGAAAGAAAGAAGAAAGAAAGAAAGAAATGTTCAGGCTAAACCTAAACGCCATGCCTAAAGTTAGAGGTTTTTATACTAAATATGTTCGGATAGCTTGCTTAAGCTTTATCAAATTTAAGTCTTGAGTAAAACATAAAATTGTTTTATGTTAATAAAAATTTCTGTGGTACATGAAATCAGTAGCTATCAAGTTTAAGCCAAAACCATTGGTTGTCAAATAATGTTTTTTCTTTCAAAAAGATTTATCAAGGGTTATATTAATATTTAGCTAGCTGTTTCTTTTTTTTTTTTTTTTTTTTTTGGCTCAGAAAAGACCAGATCCTACTCTATTGAATGTAAAGTAACTGTCTCAATTTTGGCATCTTAATGTCCTGTTACTTGAAAATCTCTAGGCAAAGCTTGAATATCAGGAGGAGAATATTTAATTTGGAAAGTAGAATTCTATGATTTATGCAAAAAGACTGCAATGTTGAATCAACAGGCAGGAAATGGTGATTGGAATGTTGATATGCTTACTGGGGGAAGGAAATTGTGCTGGGAATGACAATCAAATTGCATATCCCCGTGCTGTTTATCAACAAATAGCCACAGCAGCTCGTAAAGCGTGGTTTACTCTTCCTTCAAAAGGAGAAGCTGTGGGGGAGAATTTAACTACTTTATACAGGGTCCTGATTTTGTTGATAGATTGATAAAAACAGCAGGGAGAGTATTTGGAGATGCTGGAGCTGGTATGGACTTTGTAAAACAGCTTGCTTATGAAAATGCAATTGGTGCTTGCAAAGCAGCTATACAGCCTTATAGAAAGAAAGTTGATCTACAAGGATATATTAGATTATGTGCTGATATTGGCCCTAGCTATATGCAGGGGATAGCCATGGCTGCAGCGTTACAAGAATCCTTTTCAAATGGCCGCCACTGCAGCAAGATCTGGCAAGTGTTTCTTGTGGGAAAAATAGGACATATTGAAAAAAGATTGTCCAATTAAAAGAAAAAATGAAATCCCAATAATCTAGCTTTTGGTCTTTGCCCAAGATGCAGAAGAGGAAATCACTGGGCAAAAGAATGTAGATCTCAAACAGATAGAGATGGCAACCCTATTGTCCAGCAGCAGGGAAACGGAGGAGGGGCCCAGCCCCAGGCCCCACAAAGACAAGTTTATGGGGCAATTCAGTTCGTTCCTCAAACAGCCAGTTACAGCCAGTCTCCCAACTTCTCCGAGCCACCCCAGGGAGTGCCGGACCTCGATCTCAGTTCCTCCACCTACACAGTATTGACTCCAGAAATGGGACTTCAAGCATTGCCTACCGGAGTATGTGGCCCACTGCCAAAGGACAGTGTAGGTTTAATCTTGGGGAGAAGTAGCAGTACTATGCAGGGATTACAAGTAGCACCTGGAGTTATTGATGCAGATTTCACAGGAGAACTTAAAATTATGGTGTCTTCTCCAAAAACAATCTTTACAATATTGCCCAGTCAGAGAATAGCTCAAATGTTGCTCCTTCCAATGATAAGGACTGGAAGGGTTGCTAATGTTCAGGGTCGAGGGACTCAAGGATTTGGTTCATCAGATGCTTACTGGGTTCAACCTATCAGTAAGGAACGTCCAAAATTAACTTTAAAATTAAACGGGAAGCAATTTGAAGGGTTAATAGACACTGGAGCTGATGTTACTATTTTGTCTGGTAATCATTGGCCTGCTTCTTGGCCTAAGCATCCTACAGGGACTGAATTGAGAGGTATGGACAATCCTCTTGTCCTGAGCAGAGTGCTGCAGAATTACTTTGGGAAGATGAAGAAGGTAATACTGGGTATTGTAAACCTTACATTATAGACAGTTTGCCTTTAAACCTGTGGGGAAGAGATGTTTTGAGTCAAATGAAATTGTTAATGTGTAGTCCTAATGAAATTGTTACTGCTCAAGTGCTTAAACAGGGTTACTTGCCTGGTAAAGGATTAGGAAAATGGGGACAAGGTGACTCATTACCTATTCAAGTAGCTTCTAATGCAAATCATCAAGGGCTGGGGTATTTCCTCTAGTGGCCACTGGTCAGAGCCTGTTTGTTGGAAATTTGATGATCCTGTATGGGTGGATCAATGGCCTTTGACACAGGAAAAACTGATAGCTGCTCAAACGTTAGTTCAAGAGCAATTAGAGGCAGGGCATATAGAGGAATCATCTTCACCTTGGAATACACCAATTTTTGTCATTAAAAAGAAATCAGGAAAGTGGCGATTACTACAAGATCTGAGAGCTGTGAATGTTACTACGCATTTAATGGGAGCATTGCAACCTGGTCTGCCTAGTCCTGCAGCTATTCCAGCTGACTTTTCTAAAGTGATTTTTGACTTGAAAGATTGCCTTTTTACTATACCTTTACATCCACAAGATTGTTGTCATTTTGCTTTTAGTGTTCCTTCTAGTAATTCTAAGGAGCCTATGAAAAGATATCAATGGAAAGTTCTCCCTCAGGTATGGCTATAGTCCTTTATGTCAGAAATTTGTGGCTAAAGCTTTAGCTTATACAAGAAGCAAATTTCCTCAAATATACATTATTCATTATATGGATGATATTTTATTAGCTGGAAAGAAAAAGACAGATTGTTAAAACTGTCGACAATGTCTCACATTTTTACCTGTGCCACATCATGGTGTCAATCCTCGAGGTTTGACTCCTGACCATTAATGGAAAATGGATATAACTCATGTTCCTGAGTTTGGAAAAGTAAAATTTGTACATGTTTCTATTGACACTTATTCTGGTTTCATTTGTGCTTCTGCTCAAATGGGAGAAGCTACTAAACATGTTATTGCTCATTGTCTTCATTCTTTTAATATTCTAGGAGTACCTAAACAACTGAAAACAGATAATGGTTCAGGATATATAAGTGCAGGATTTAAGCACTTTTGTTCTTCTTTTAATATTGAGCATGTTACTGGAATTCCTTATAACCCCCAAGGGCAAGGTATCATTGAACGAGCAAATAGAACATTAAAAATCTGGTTACAAAAAAAAACAAAAAAGGGGGAAATGACACAGGTATCAGTAACAAAATGGCTAAATCATACTTTATTTATTTTAAACTTTTTACTTTTGGATGCAAAAGGGTTTTCTGCTGCTGACCGTTTTTGGCATGCACAAACCAAGACTAATTATGCTAAAGTAATGTGGAAAGATCCATTGACTAACAAATGGAGTGGACCCGACCCTGTATTAATATGGGGACGAGGATCTGTTTGTATTTTTTCACAGAAAGAAAATGGAGCCAGATGGTTGCCAGAATGTTTGGTCCGGTATGCAGGCCACGAGATCAGACAAGAGGACACTGCTGATATGGTGTCATCTACATCTTGCTTACAGTGAAAACTGAATGGGTTAATGATTGGGCTACTGGACTGTCCTCAGGACTGTGGTGGTCAGACAATGGACAACAGCAAACTTACGTGTGGAAAATTGCTGCTGCTATGGGAGATGTCAAGGTTACATCTGACAGCAATAATTCAAATAGTCTTCCAAAGGGAACTGTTATGGCCTGTGTTACACCACCTTATGTCCTGATGTTAGAAAATATAAATATTACTTGGCATCATGGGTCTGAAGGAATGTTTAATGTTACCTGTGATAATTGTAGTCTGTCCAGTTGTATTTCTCATGATTCTAAAACTGTAATGATTGTCAAACAACCTGCATTTGTTATGATTCCTGTAAATCTTTCTAAGCCTTGGTATTCTGACAAGGGTATTCAAATACTAGAGGAGGTTAAAAATAGTTTAGGTAGACAAAAGAGAGTTGTAGGTTTAATTATTGCTGGGATTGTTGCATTTATTACATTATTAGCTTCTATTACTACTGCTACTGTTGCTCTTGCACAAGAAGTTTATACTGCACACTTTGTTAATAATCTAGCTAAAAATGTTTCTGTTGCTTTGGGAACTCAAGTAACCATAGACAAGAAGTTAGAAGAAAAAATAGATGCTTTGTTTGATGTAGTGACTTATTTAGGAGAGCAAATTCAAGGATTGAAGATTAGAGCTCGATTGGAATGCCATGCAAATTACCAATGGATCTGCATCACCTCTAAAACTTACAATGCTAGTTATGAAGATTGGGTAAAAGTCAAAATGCATTTAGAAGGAATTTGGCACCATGATAACATTTCGTTAGATTTGGTTAGTTTACATTCAGAAATTCTAGCTATGCAGAAGAGTCATCTTGATTTTGACGCCACTAAGGCTGCTAATGATTTAATTGTTGCAATTAAGTCTGTGTTGCCTGGTTGGGACTCTCTGAGTTCCTGGATAGGCAGCTTTGCAGCTGTGGGAGTTTGCCTTCTGCTTCTCTTATGCCTATTGCCTATTTTCTTCAAGTGTTTAATGAAGTCTATTGTGAATGTTCGTGCAGAGGTCCGAGGTATGCACTATAGAACACGTCTTTGGCTCCCTCAGACTTTATCCTAATTCTCCCTGAATTTTATCCGGCTGGTAGCCAGAGACGGGTAAGATCGAGGGAGGAGGCATCCAACCTAAGACAGGGCACATATTCAAGGATAATATGTTTGTCCAGTGACGGGTAAGGATGTTCTTCTGCCTCTGACAACCTAAGACAGGCACAGTCGCTTCTTTTAACAAATAAAGAAGGGGGAGATGTCGGGAACTGCAGCTGCTCTCTGACCTTGGGAGCTGCAGGTGGTCTCTAATCCTCTAATGTCTTAATACAAAGGCCTTATCGATAAGGCGCCTGATCCTAAAGCATTGTTTAATATACAGCCTAGGTGGAGCGGGCACCTGATAGAGGGATTAACATACGACCCTGGTGAAACTGACCTTAGGCATGTAAGCATTGTCAAAAAAAGTTCTAACTTCTATATATAAGCTATGTCTGCCTGAGTAAACGCCGAGCCTTGATCAGAACTTGTCTTGCCTCCATTCCTTGTGTTCTTGTCTCAGGTTCATTCCCACTCCCTCCTTCAAGATCTGTTTCGACTTGTGCTGCAGGCCGGCACATCCAACCACTGCAAATGAATTCCAGACATGTGTGCCCCTTTGTGCATCTGGCTAATGTGGAACCTTGGAAATTGATCCTTGGACTGGGGTCCTTAGGCTTCACAGGCAAGCACTTAACTGCTAAGCCATCTCTCCAGCCCCGCATTTTCTTAAGTGTGTGTTTGCCATTTGTATTTCTTCCTCTGTGAACAGCCTGTCCAGTTCTTTGCCCCATTTTGTGACTGGGTTGTTTGACTTTTTATTGTTTAGGTTTTTGAGTTCTTTGTAGATTCTAGAGATTAGGCCTCTGTCAGTTGGATATTCAGCAAACATTTTCTCCCATTCTGTTGGTAATCTATTGGCTTTGCATATTGTATGTTTGTCTGTGAAGAAACTGTTCAACTTCTTGTGATCCCATTGGTTGTCTGACTGTTTAAGATTGTGAGATACTGGGGTTTTGTTGAGGAAGTCTTTTTCCATTCCTATGTCATGGAAAGTTCCTCCTATATTTTCTTCCAGTAGTACCTGAATTATATTGAGGTATTTGATCATTTGGACTTGAGTGATGTGCATGGCAAGATGTGTGGATCGTTTCAATTTCCTGAATATGGTTATCCAGTTTGTCAGCACCATTTGATGAAGATGCTCTTTCTTTCAGCCTATATTGTTAGGGCCTTTGTCAAATATCAAGTAGCTATAGTTGCTTGACCCAAAGTCCAGGTCCTCGATTCTATTCCATTGGTCTACACTCCTGTTTTTATGCCAGTACCATGTTGTTTTTATTACTATGGCTTTGTAATATAGTTTAGATCAGGTATGGTGATGCCTCCAGAGGTATTTCTTTTGCTGGGAATATGCTTGGATATCAAGGGCTTCTGCCTTTCCATATGAATTTTGAGATCATTTTTTTCTATCTCTGTGAAGAACAATGTTGGAATTTTAACTGGAATTACATTCAGTCTGTATATTGCCTTTGGTAGGATTGCCATTTTCAGAATGTTAACTCTGGTATCCATGAGCATGAGCATGGGAGGTCTTTCCATTTTCTCAAGTCCTCCTCAGTTTCTTTTTTGAGTGTTTTTGTTTTTGTTGTATAGGTCTTTTACTTCATTGGTTAATGTTATTCCAAGGTATTTTATTTTATTTTATTTCATTGGCTGCTATTGAAAATGGGACAATGTCCCTTTGTTTCTTTATCTTTATTTTTATCATTTGCATATGGAAAGGCTACTGAGTTTTGTGCATTGATTTTGTATCCTGCTTCTTTGACAAAGGAGTTAATCGCCTTCAAGAGTTTTGGGATTGAGTTTCCTGGGTCTCTTATGTATACAATCATGTCGTCTGCGAATAGAGCTAACTTAACTTAACTTCTTCCTTTCCAAATTGTATCTCTTTTATTTCTTTCTCTTGTCTTATTGTTTGAGCTAGGACTTCCAGTACTATATTGAAGAGCAGAGGTGAGAGTGAGCACCCCTGTCTTGTTCCTAATCTCAATGGGGATTGCTCTAGTCTCTTTCCATTACTTATTATTTGAGCTTTAGGAGTTTTGTATATAGTAGCCTTTATTATGTTATGATATGAACTGACCATGCCAATTCTCTCCAATGTTTTGATCATGAAGTGATATATTTTGTCAAAGGCCTTTTCTGCATCAATCGAAATGATCACGTGGTTTTTGTGTTTAACATTGTTTATATAGTGTATTACATTGAAATATTTCTGTATGTTGAACCACCCCTGCATTCATGAGATGAATCCCACTTGATCAAGGTGGATAATGCTTTTGATGTGTTGTTGGATTTGGTTTACAAGGATTTTTTCAGGATCTTTGCATCTAAGTTCATCAGGGAAATAGGCCCATAGTTTTCTTTTCTTGTAGCATGTCTGCCTGGTTTTGGAATTAGGGTGATACTAGCTTCATAGAAGGAGTTGGGGAGATTTTCCTCTTCTCCAATTGGGTGGCACAGTTTGAGAAAGATTGGTTTGAGTCTTTCATGATGATTTGACAGAATTCAGCTGAGAAGCCATCTAGTCATGGACTCTTCTTCTTGGAGAGGTTCTTTTTTATTACCATTTCAATATCGAAGCGTGTGATAAGTTTGTTTAGGAGATTAATCTGCTCTGAGCTTAGCTTTGGTAGATGGTATGTGTTCAGGAATTTATCCATTTCCTCCATATTACCCAGTATGGGGAGTAGAGGTTTTTGAAATTAGTCCTGATGACTCTCCCAATTTCACTTATGTCTGTTGTGATCACTCCTTTTTCATTTCTAATTTTGTTAATTTGAAGTGTCTATTTTTTTCCTTGATCAAATTGGCCAGGGGTTTGCCAATCTTGTTTTTTGTTTTTTCAAAGACCAGCTCTCTGTTTTGTCAATTTTCTTAATTGTTTCTTAGTTTTCAATTTATTTATTTCTGCTCTGATCTTAACTATTTCTTTCTGTCTGGATCTTTTTGGGTTGGATTCTTCTTGCTTTTCCACTGTGTTTAGGTGGATGGTTAGGTTATTGATTTGGGATCTCTCTGTCTTTGTTATGAAGGCATTTAGTGCTATGAATTTTCCTGAGGTACGCCTTCATTGTGTCCCATAAGTTTTGGTATGATGTGTTCTCATTACCATTCATTTCTAAAAATTTCATAATTTCATTTTTTATTTCTTCCACTACCCATTTAATGTTTAAAAGTGTGCTGTTCAGTTTTTAGAAGCCGATGGGATTCTTGGTGGGTCTTTTCTCATTAATTTCTAGCAATATAGCAATGTGATCTGATATCATGCAGGGAATTATGTCAATCTTCCTAAATATATGGAGGCAGGCTTTGTGACCCAGTATACGATCTATTTTAGGGAATATCCCATGGGCTGCTCAGAAGAGTGTATACCCTTGGATTTGGGATGGAATGTTCTGTAGATGTCCATTAGGTCTAAGTGATCTATGGTTTTGTTGAGCTCTCTTACTTCTCTGTTGAGTTTCTGTTTGGATGATCTATCTATTACTGATAATGGTGTATTGAAGTCCCCAACGATGATGTTGTTGGTGGTTATTTCTGTTTTATTGTCAAGTAGGTTTTGCTTTATGGACTGTGGTGCCCCTGTGTTTGGTGCATACAACGTTATGATTGTAATACCTCTTGATGGATCATTCCCTTGATAAGTAGGAAGTAGCCTTCTTTGGCTTTTTTGATTATTTTTGGTTTGAATTCTATTTTATCAGATATTAGTATAGCTACACCTGCTTGCTTCTTATTCTTATTTGCTTGGAATATTGTTTTCCACCCTTTCACCCTGAGTAGGTGTCTGTCTTTACTGGTGAGGTGGGTTTCTTGAAGGCAACAAATTGGGGGGGTCTAATTTTCTGATCCACCCTGTTAGCTTGTGTCTCTTGATGGCTGAATTAAGGCCATTAATGTTTAGGGTAATGACTGTGAGATTTGATTTGACTCCTGCTATATTGTGTTGGTATATGTGCTTTGGTGTTTTCATGGACTTTGAAGCTTTTTGTGCCTTCTCTGAGTTTGGTTATTGTGATCTGCTTCTTGTAGGCATTTGAGGTTTATTATTATATTCTTCTGTTTGGAGAATTTCCTGAAATACTCTCTGTAGGTTTGGTTTTGTGTTCAAATAATTGTTAAGCTGAGTTTTGTCGTGGAAGGCTTTTCTTTCACCGTCTATTATGAGGGATACTTTTGCTGGGTAGAGCAGTTTGGGTTGTAAGCCATAGGTTCTTAACTTGGCAGTGTTCCATTCCAGGCCCTTCTGTCTTTCAGGGTTTCCATTGAGAAGTCTGAAGTAATTCTAATGGGGTTACCTTTAAAGGTGATGTGCTGTTTTTCCCTAGCTGCTTTTAGGATTTTCTCTTTGGTGTCAATGTTTAGAGTCTTAATGGCAATATGTCTTATAGAGTTTCTCCTTTGGTCCAATCTGTTTGGAGTTCTGTTAGCTTCTTATATCTTGATGGGCCTTTCTTTTGAGAGAGTGGGAAAGTTTTCTTCAATTATTTTGTTGAATTATTCTCCATGCCTTTGGTCTGAGTTTCTTCCCCTTCTGGTATTCCCATGATCCAGATGTTAGGACATTTAAGGGTATCCCACAATTCCCTCATGTTCTGTTCACAAAAATTTTTGAACTTATTGAAACTGCTGATCTCTTGAACTTTCTTCTGTCTTGTCTTTGAAATATGACTTTCTATCCTCCACATGTCTGACTCTATTCTTGAGAGCTTGAAAAGAGTTTTGGGTTTGTTGAATTAGGTTCACATTTTCTACTGTTTTTCTATGTATAGTTTCCATCCCTCTGTCAAGTTCCCTTTTCATATTATTTTCTGATTTTCTTGATGTTTCTTGGAATTCATCCTTGCATTTCTTTATTTCATTTAGCTTTGCCCACTGAGTTTTGAGGTCCTCTTTTTTTTTTCACTCTCCTTCATATCTCTTAACTCTCTTTGAACTCCTTCCATTTTCATATCTATGAGGTCTAGTCTAATGATGGCAGCATCCACATGATTATTGGTCCTTTGTTTTTTTCATTTTTTTTGAACTGTGGTGTGCCCATCACAGTGTATGGGCAGTAGCACTGTGGTCTCCATGGTTGGGGGAAGTGGTGCCTCTTGGGGCAGGCCTGGGCTCACCCATGGGCAAGCAGATGGGCAGAGTGGTCTGAAGTCACTCATGGGTGGACAGATCAGCCTGAGCTTGTGAGCATGCATGCAGCAGACAGATGGGGTGGGATTATGCCTGAGCTTACATGGGTGGACAGGTGAAGCTGGCCTGATATTTAACAGTGGACGGGCAGAGCAGGCCTGATCTTGCCCGTGGGAAGATGGAATGGGCCTGAGCTCACGTGTGCACAGGTGGAAAGGGCCTGAGCTCATGTGTCAGCTGGTGGCCAGATCATCATGAGCTATTGCGCAGTGGGCAGGTGGGGAGGCAGGCAGCATGGCCTGATTTTGTGCACGTGGTGGACAAACAGGATTCGGCCTGAGCTGGCATGGGTGGATGGGCAGAGCAAGCCTGACCTCACGCATGAGCTGGTTGAATGGGCCTGAGCTCATGCGTGGATGAGCAGCCAGAGTGGCAAGTGGGCATTTGGGTGCAGCAGGCTGAACTCACATGGGCAAATGGACAGCACAGGCCTAAGCTAGTGCATGCACAGCAGGCAGATGGATGGATCAAACCAGAGCTCATGGTCTGCCTGCCCCATGTTCATGCATGGGCAGGGGTAGCAGGGCAATTGCTCCTGCACAGTGAGGCAAGTGTAACTATGCTGGCCTTGGTTCCCTTTCCTGCAGTAAGTGTGGGAGTATCCTCAGGCTGGGACTATGGCTAGGGCAGCTGCTTGGGGGAGTTGGGGGACTGGTGGGCTACTGGAGAGCAAGGGAATCAGCCGATTCCCCTTTCTTCCCCCTCTGCGCCCTCCCACTGGTGATCTATTAGAGATTGGTCTTCCCTTAAACACCCAGTGAACCCTTAATGCCTTGTCTTTCCTTCTCAGGGAGGTGTGGCATGGTTAACAGATGCCATCTTGACCCAGAAGTCCCCAACAATAGGTTTCTTAAGAGTTCTACTCTTAAACGTTTTCCTATTGGATTTGCTGTAAACTTATTCTACTAGATAAAACTAGACCTAATTACGTAAAATATATTTTATTGTATTATATAATCAATATAATTATGTAAAAATATAATTTTATTGTATTTATAAAATAATCAACTAATAATAACAAACTATCAAGACTAATCAAACTTTTAGCTTTTGTAGGCTATTGCAATTAACTTACCATCCAGGTTAACAATTCCTTCTTCCTTACCTATCACCTATTATTTTTCAACTTTAAATATAATATTCATGCCACCTATCAATGTCATGTCACATGCAAAAAAATTTAAATTGATAATAAACAAATCATAATGGGTAATAGATTTGATATGATAGGAGTTTCTTTCCTAATGGCTCTAGTAAGTATCACTATGCTGAAGAGCTGTCTTCTTGCTTGTTCATAAGATCCATGTGAGATAAGGCAAAGCTTGACAAATGAAAAACCAAAAGTTAAAACTACCAAAAACTACACTTGTGTGACTAAATCTTCAATAGACTACATTGATTGTGGAGAAGTAAATGTTACCAATCCAGAGCCAATAATATATCGGGCTATATTAACCTTTTTTTTTTTTTTTTTTTTTTTTTGCCTTTTTTTTTTAGGTTTTTGACATAGGTTCTCACTATAGCCCAGACTGACCTGGAATTTACTCTGTAGTCTTAGGGTGGCCTTGAACTCATGGTGATCCTCCTACCTCTGCATTTAATCCCAAGTGCTGGGATTAAAGGTATATGCCACCATGCCTGGCCTTATATTAGCCTCTTGATGGCCAATAATATTATTTTTCTACATGTGAACTGATATCTCTCTGTGGCCAGCTAAGATATCTATTACTGTACATTAAGAAATCTCACAGCTCTACTTCCTTCAAGTTAAACCTATCCTGTCTCTGACATGTAATTTATTCCCCTGATTATGATAATACCCTCTCTTTTGGTTCTTACATACTGAGATGTCTCACTGAATTCCTCCAAGAAAGAATACATGCCTTCACCTCACAGTGAGTCACTAAATTTTTTATGGCCACTAGGTATCAGCTCTTGGGCACCCAAACCTCCACCAGACTGTGTAGGACACCCCAAGGACCTACAACCCTCTCCAGAAGGAAGTGGTTTGAGTCTGACTTCACCTCTGTTCATTTCCAGTGCAGCTCAGTTCTGTGACGCCTCACTCACTCCCCAACTTTCCCCAATTTTTTTAATCCTTCCACAGTCTGAACTGAAGAGTTAATGAGTTTGCTTGAAACCAGAGAGAACTGAAGAGTTTATGACTGTCCCTGAAACTAGGAGGTCTTGGTAACATCACAGACATTAAGTCCAACCTCCATCAAATCCCCTGCCCCATCCAATTAGTCTCTCCTCTATTTTGATGTTATCTTTTCTAAGTATTATGATGGTCCTGTGTAGGTACTGTCAGGCACTGTGAGGTCATGAATATCAAGGCCATTTCGTGTCTGGAACATTGCATTGTAAACAGTCCTACTATTCCTTTGCCTCTTACATTATTTCTGCCATCTCTTCCATGGTGGACCTTGAGCCTTTGAGGGTGGGATTAAAGTGTCCTATGTAACTCCATTTTGTTCTAGCTGACTCCACTTTTGTGCACTTCACTCAGATGCTCTCCCACCTCTACAAAAGAACATTCTTACCCAGTTGCACCTACAGTACCAGGAAGTTTATTGTTTTATGCAGTTCCAGGAGGTTCATTGTTTTTGCTCAATTGGAACTTCTGGTATCTGACTTTGGCCCCTGGTTTAATGTTATTGCTTAACTGTAACTTCTAGTAGCTGACCTGCAGCCCTGGTATGATGTAATTATGGTTTTTGGCTTTATAAACTATATCCCACCTTTCTTCAGGATGGAGAATTCTTTCATGCATGAGCCCATTCTTGACTTCCAGCAATAAAGGACTCTTAATTTGACTCTTATTGTGTGGAATTGCTCTTTGACTCACAAGGTTATAACATGATAGAGATGTTTCAGTAATGAACAGTCCACTGTCACTTCTTAGCACTATAATGACTTTTGAGTCACCTCAGTGGTCACCATCATATGAAAAGACAAGGTTCTCTAGCCAAAAGTGAGAGTTGTATTAATATATGGGTGTAAACATTTTTTTATTAACAACTTCCATGATTATAAAAAATATCCCATGGTAATGCCCTCCCTACCCCCATATTCCCCTTTGAAACTGCATTCTCCATTATATCCCCTCCCCCTCTCAATCAGTCTCTCTTTTATATTGATGTCATCATCTTTTCCTCCTATTATGATGGTCTTGTGTAGGTAGTGTGAGGTACTGTGAAGTCATGGATAAAACATTTTTAAAAAGTGCTTGTATGGAAGTTTGGTGAACATAACATCTGAATTTAGCTACAAAACAGCAGGTGTTACTCCCTTAGGGCTCATGAACTCCCCATCTATTGCCTTTTGACTAGGTTTTCAATACCAGGCATCTATTCCTCCCATGGAGTGGGCCTCCAGTCTAATTAGAGATCAGTTGGTCTCCCCGATAACAAAGATGCCACTATTTCACATTTAGCCTGGCTGGCCAATCTTAAGGCTTGCAGGGATAACTGCTATTTTACAGCATTGATGACTTATTCCTCCCAATGGCCTACATATAGCTAGTCAACATGCAGGAGATTTCCATATCAGCTCCAGCTTGATTTCTCAGTGACATGCAGCCCAAACATATGGAGTTTTCAGCAGTAGGGTCTTAAACCACCCAGTTCTAGTGGGTAACCAAGAGTGTGGGCAATGACCTGTAATGTTTGGTGGGAATCAGGAGCCTCCCTGGCCAACAACTTACTGGTGGGTATCCCACCAGTGGCACTGAAATTTTTCTAGTAATAATATATGTCTTTTGGGTGCACCATTAACCAAAGAAGTATATTTCTATATGACTCATTCATAACATCATAAATTTTGATTAACCCTCCTCCCATGCTTCCTTTACTCAATCCTTTCTCCCAATCCCACTTAGGTCATTCCTCATTCCACCCCCCATTAATCTACCTCTGTACTTATATAACCACAAATCCCTACTGTTAAGTCCTCTCCATTCCTCATTCTTTTGTAGCATCCTTGCCTCTACTATTGACTTTTACTCCAACACATATACACATGTAAATATTTGTAGCTAGGAGCCACATATGATAAGAAACACATGACATCTAAATTTATTGGCCTGGATTACCTCATTTAGCATAGTCCTTTCAAAATCCACCCATTTCCCTGCAAAGTTAATACTTTTATTTTTCTTTTCAAAATGTTTTTACTTATTTATTTGATATACAGAGAGAAAAAGAGGGAGAGAGAGAGAGTGACAATGAGCATGCCAGGGCCTCAAGAAACTGCAAACAAATTCCAAGTGCATGTTCCACCATGTGCAACTAGCTTATGTGAGTACTGGGGATTCAAACCTGGGTCCTTATGCATCACACGTATGTGCATTAATATCTAAGCCATCTCTGGAGCCCAATTTCATTTTTATGTACTGCTGAATAGAACTCCACTGTATAAATATACCAGATATTCATTATCTAATCATCAGTTGAAGGGCATATAGGCTTGATCCATTTTTGAGCTATTGTGAATACAGAATAAATAAACATGGATGAGCAAGTAGCTTTGTGTAGAGTCCTTAAGATATATGCCAAGGAGCTGGATATAGTTGCACACATATTTTCATGCATCACCTGGGAGGAAGATAGGAGGATGAATTCAGCTGTTTCAGGAAGTCCCACATGGATTTCCACAATGGCTGTACCAGTTTATATTCTCGGTAACTGTGTAGAAGGCTTCCCCTTTTTCCACATCCTCATCAGCATGTATTGTTATTTATTTTCTTGATTATAGTCTTTTTTGGCAGGAGTGACTTGGAATCTCAAAGTAGTTTTAATTTCCATTTTCCTGATGGATAAGGATGTAGAACATGTTTTTGGATGTTTGTAGGCCATATATGTTTCTTCTTTTCAGAGCACTCTTCAGTTCCACAACCCATTTTTTGATAGGTTTGTTCAGTTTCTTAGTATTGTTTTGGGGATTTTTTTTTTTTTTTTTTGCATATCCTGGATCAGGATGGCTAGCAAAGATTTTCTCCCATCTTGTAGGTTGCTTCTTTGCTTGATTCAGACTGTCATAAAAGCCTTTTAATTTCATGAGGTCCAAATGGTTGATTGGTGATTTTACTTCCTGAGGGACTGGGGTTATATTCAGAAAGTTACTGCCTATGCCAATATGTTGAAGTGTTTCCCCTCCTTCTTCCTGTAATACTTTCAGAATTTCAGATTTGGCCTTGATTCTTGTGCACGGGGAGAGAAAAGGATCTACTTTTGTCTTTCTGTATATAGATATCCAATTTTCATGACACCATTTGTTAAAGAGGGTATTTTTTCTCCAATGACTGTTTTTAGCAAATTTGTTGTAAAAATGACGGCTATAGTGGCCTTAGTTTACATATGGGTCCTCTATATCTTGTCCATTGTTCTGTGTGTCTGATTTTATACCAGTACCATGCTGTTTTTGTTACTATAACGCTGTGCTATATTTTTGAAACCAGGTATGGTAATACCACCAGCTTTATTTTTGTTGCCCAGCATTGTTTTGGCTATTTGAGGTTTTAATAAATTTTAGGATAGTTTTTTCTATTTTCATGAAGAATGTCATTGGAATTTTGATGGGAATTGCATTAAATGTGTAAATTGCTTTTGGTATGATTGACATTTTCACAGTATTGTTTCTTCCAATCCAAGATCATAGGCTATCTTTCCTTTTTTTAGTGTATTATGCAATTTCATTCTTGAGTGTGTTAAGGTTTTCATTGTAGAGATCCTTCAATTCCTTGTTTAGGATTATTCCAAGGTTTGTTCATTCTTTCTCCTCTCTTTGTTTCTTTCTTTATTTGACACAATTGTGAATAGGAGTGTTTTTCTGATTTTATCCTCACCATGTTTTTTGTTGGTCTATAGGAAAGCTACTGATTTCTCTGTGTTAATTTTGTATCCTGCTATATTGATAAAAGTGTTTATCAGCTCTAACAGTGCTGTTAGAGTCTTTAGGGTCCCTTATGTATAGAATTATATCATCTGGGAATAATGACAACTGTGTCTCTTGTCACATTGATATAGCTAAGACTTCCAACAATATATTAAATAAAAGTGGGGACAGTGGACTAACTTGTCTGATTCCTGATATTAGTGGAAATGCTTCAAGTTTTTTTGGTGATCATTTCTGATAAATTTATAATTTTTGTGGGACTTTATTGTCTTGATTCTTTGATTTTCTTGTATTATTTTTTGCATGATGACTTTTGCATCCTGGATTTATTTGATTCTTAGGTTTTCTACTTATCTGCAGTGTTCCCAGAGATGGCAGTACACCTCTATATACCCTCAGGATATGAGTTCAAGGTGCCAGATGTAGCTCTTGTACCCCAATCAAGCCACAGAGGTAATCCTAAATGTTGTGTTTGCTTGCGATGCAAGTATTCTAGTGGACTGGGTGGATTAATTTACTGGCAAATTCTAACCTTCAACTGAGTAACATATACAATCAATAAAAACCAGCACAAAGTATGCAATTGTGGGGATTAAAACAAACAGATAGTCATATAAAGCCAACGTCCCTAAGGGTGTGTGTGTTTCTATACTCTGAATCTTGAATCTCTGAATTGGGTTCCAGGTCCACCTGGACCTGGATCAGACCCTGACCCCAATAATTACAGAAGTGAAAAACAAAGGCTCTCTATATATGAAAGCATCAAAGGTATCAATACTCAACCCCCAAATACAGGTTATTTGAACATGGTAAAGCCTTCCAAGAATATATACCCCATTACCTGCCCTGACAAGGAAAGAGAGATTAGCTCTTGCAGTGCAGGCTTGTTTACCTGGTTTTTTGTTGTTTGTTTCTTTGTTTGTTTGTTTGTTTGTTTGGTTGGTTGGTTGGTTGGATTTTTATCATTCAGCCTCATTACCTTTTGGGGTGGCTTCCAATCTCACCAATGCTGAGTGCCTGCCTTGATCCCTCCATGTTGTGCCACTGCAGGCTGAATGCTGGAGGTTCACAGTTCTGATGCTGTGGGATGTGACAGTTCAGACTTCTGGAGTTGCTTGCACTTTCAGTAGCTCTTTAGTTGATCTCAGCTGTCTTTCCTTCAGATTTCTCAACTTTGCAAGAAGGCTGATGGAGTTGAAAAATCTGTTGGTTAGTCTCTGCTGCTGCTGCTGCCTGATGCACCTGGCAGGATGGCGCTGGGCAGTTGTGGAGCACTGTGAGTGCCTCAATAGAACTATGGCTATTTTCCTCCTTTCCAGTGGATCTTGGTCTCTCTGGCTTCTCCGCTGTTTCTAAGAATAACCTATGCTCCTTCTTTTTTCAGAAGCAGAGCATATTTTGCTGGGGTTTTGATTAAATCCATTCCTTGGCTTGTTTGGCATGGCTCCTATGCTGCCATCTTACCTGCCAGTCCCATTTTATAGCTTTTAAAAGGAGAATCTTGCATTTTTCCCTGTGTATAATATTAGTTACTTTCCATGTTTCCTCTGGGAGCCATTCAACGTTAAAAGCTGGACTTCCTTTTTTACAAAGGCCTTTAGTTTTTTCTGGTGTCATCTCAGTATTATAATCTCCGAATATTTCCTTCCAGGCTGGCCTGGAATTCACTATGTAGCCTCAGGTTAGCCTCAAACTCACTAATACAGTGGGAAATTCATTGTGATGGAAATCCTCCACCAAGCCCACTGTCCTAGACTGCATGGTCAAAAATAAACCATACTTCAGAAGGAAATATTCGGAGATTATAATACTGAGATGACACCAGAAAAAACTAAAGGCCTTTGTAAAAAAGGAAGTCCAGCTTTTAACGTTGAATGGCTCCCAGAGGAAACATGGAAAGTAACTAATATTATACACAGGGAAAAATGCAAGATTCTCCTTTTAAAAGCTATAAAATGGGACTGGCAGGTAAGATGGCAGCATAGGAGCCATGCCAAACAAGCCAAGGAATGGATTTAATCAAAACCCCAGCAAAATATGCTCTGCTTCTGAAAAAAGAAGGAGCATAGGTTATTCTTAGAAACAGCGGAGAAGCCAGAGAGACCAAGATCCACCGGAAAGGAGGAAAATAGCCATAGTTCTATTGAGGCACTCACAGTGCTCCACAACTGCCCAGCGCCATCCTGCCAGGTGCATCAGGCAGCAGCAGCAGCAGAGACTAACCAACAGATTTTTCAACTCCATCAGCCTTCTTGCAAAGTTGAGAAATCTGAAGGAAAGACAGCTGAGATCAACTAAAGAGCTACTGAAAGTGCAAGCAACTCCAGAAGTCTGAACTGTCACATCCCACAGCATCAGAACTGTGAACCTCCAGCATTCAGCCTGCAGTGGCACAACATGGAGGGATCAAGGCAGGCACTCAGCATTGGTGAGATTGGAAGCCACCCCAAAAGGTAATGAGGCTGAATGATAAAAATCCAACCAACCAACCAACCAAACAAACAAACAAACAAACAAAGAAACAAACAACAAAAAACCAGGTAAACAAGCCTGCACTGCAAGAGCTAATCTCTCTTTCCTTGTCAGGGCAGGTAATGGGGTATATATTCTTGGAAGGCTTTACCATGTTCAAATAACCTGTATTTGGGGGTTGAGTATTGATACCTTTGATGCTTTCATATATAGAGAGCCTTTGTTTTTCACTTCTGTAATTATTGGGGTCAGGGTCTGATCCAGGTCCAGGTGGACCTGGAACCCAATTCAGAGATTCAAGATTCAGAGTATAGAAACACACACACCCTTAGGGACGTTGGCTTTATATGACTATCTGTTTGTTTTAATCCCCACAATTGCATACTTTGTGCTGGTTTTTATTGATTGTATATGTTACTCAGTTGAAGGTTAGAATTTGCCAGTAAATTAATCCACCCAGTCCACTAGAATACTTGCATCGCAAGCAAACACAACATTTAGGATTACCTCTGTGGCTTGATTGGGGTACAAGAGCTACATCTGGCACCTTGAACTCATATCCTGAGGGTATATAGAGGTGTACTGCCATCTCTGGGAACACTGCAGATAAGTAGAAAACCTAAGAATCAAATAAATCCAGGATGCAAAAGTCATCATGCAAAAAATAATACAAGAAAATCAAAGAATCAAGACAATAAAGTCCCACAAAAATTATAAATTTATCAGAAATGATCACCAAAAAAACTTGAAGCATTTCCACTAATATCAGGAATCAGACAAGTTAGTCCACTGTCCCCACTTTTATTTAATATATTGTTGGAAGTCTTAGCTATATCAATGTGACAAGAGACACAGTTGTCATTATTCCCAGATGATATAATTCTATACATAAGGGACCCTAAAGACTCTAACAGCACTGTTAGAGCTGATAAACACTTTTATCAATATAGCAGGATACAAAATTAACACAGAGAAATCAGTAGCTTTCCTATAGACCAACAAAAAACATGGTGAGGATAAAATCAGAAAAACACTCCTATTCACAATTGTGTCAAATAAAGAAAGAAACAAAGAGAGGAGAAAGAATGAACAAACCTTGGAATAATCCTAAACAAGGAATTGAAGGATCTCTACAATGAAAACCTTAACACACTCAAGAATGAAATTGCATAATACACTAAAAAAAGGAAAGATAGCCTATGATCTTGGATTGGAAGAAACAATACTGTGAAAATGTCAATCATACCAAAAGCAATTTACACATTTAATGCAATTCCCATCAAAATTCCAATGACATTCTTCATGAAAATAGAAAAAACTATCCTAAAATTTATTAAAACCTCAAATAGCCAAAACAATGCTGGGCAACAAAAATAAAGCTGGTGGTATTACCATACCTGGTTTCAAAAATATAGCACAGCGTTATAGTAACAAAAACAGCATGGTACTGGTATAAAATCAGACACACAGAACAATGGACAAGATATAGAGGACCCATATGTAAACTAAGGCCACTATAGCTGTCATTTTTACAACAAATTTGCTAAAAACAGTCATTGGAGAAAAAATACCCTCTTTAACAAATGGTGTCATGAAAATTGGATATCTATATACAGAAAGACAAAAGTAGATCCTTTTCTCTCCCCGTGCACAAGAATCAAGGCCAAATCTGAAATTCTGAAAGTATTACAGGAAGAAGGAGGGGAAACACTTCAACATATTGGCATAGGCAGTAACTTTCTGAATATAACCCCAGTCCCTCAGGAAGTAAAATCACCAATCAACCATTTGGACCTCATGAAATTAAAAGGCTTTTATGACAGTCTGAATCAAGCAAAGAAGCAACCTACAAGATGGGAGAAAATCTTTGCTAGCCATCCTGATCCAGGATATGCAAAAAAAAAAAAAAAAAATCCCCAAAACAATACTAAGAAACTGAACAAACCTATCAAAAAATGGGTTGTGGAACTGAAGAGTGCTCTGAAAAGAAGAAACATATATGGCCTACAAACATCCAAAAACATGTTCTACATCCTTATCCATCAGGAAAATGGAAATTAAAACTACTTTGAGATTCCAAGTCACTCCTGCCAAAAAAGACTATAATCAAGAAAATAAATAACAATACATGCTGATGAGGATGTGGAAAAAGGGGAAGCCTTCTACACAGTTACCGAGAATATAAACTGGTACAGCCATTGTGGAAATCCATGTGGGACTTCCTGAAACAGCTGAATTCATCCTCCTATCTTCCTCCCAGGTGATGCATGAAAATATGTGTGCAACTATATCCAGCTCCTTGGCATATATCTTAAGGACTCTACACAAAGCTACTTGCTCATCCATGTTTATTTATTCTGTATTCACAATAGCTCAAAAATGGATCAAGCCTATATGCCCTTCAACTGATGATTAGATAATGAATATCTGGTATATTTATACAGTGGAGTTCTATTCAGCAGTACATAAAAATGAAATTGGGCTCCAGAGATGGCTTAGATATTAATGCACATACGTGTGATGCATAAGGACCCAGGTTTGAATCCCCAGTACTCACATAAGCTAGTTGCACATGGTGGAACATGCACTTGGAATTTGTTTGCAGTTTCTTGAGGCCCTGGCATGCTCATTGTCACTCTCTCTCTCTCCCTCTTTTTCTCTCTGTATATCAAATAAATAAGTAAAAACATTTTGAAAAGAAAAATAAAAGTATTAACTTTGCAGGGAAATGGGTGGATTTTGAAAGGACTATGCTAAATGAGGTAATCCAGGCCAATAAATTTAGATGTCATGTGTTTCTTATCATATGTGGCTCCTAGCTACAAATATTTACATGTGTATATGTGTTGGAGTAAAAGTCAATAGTAGAGGCAAGGATGCTACAAAAGAATGAGGAATGGAGAGGACTTAACAGTAGGGATTTGTGGTTATATAAGTACAGAGGTAGATTAATGGGGGGTGGAATGAGGAATGACCTAAGTGGGATTGGGAGAAAGGATTGAGTAAAGGAAGCATGGGAGGAGGGTTAATCAAAATTTATGATGTTATGAATGAGTCATATAGAAATATACTTCTTTGGTTAATGGTGCACCCAAAAGACATATATTATTACTAGAAAAATTTCAGTGCCACTGGTGGGATACCCACCAGTAAGTTGTTGGCCAGGGAGGCTCCTGATTCCCACCAAACATTACAGGTCATTGCCCACACTCTTGGTTACCCACTAGAACTGGGTGGTTTAAGACCCTACTGCTGAAAACTCCATATGTTTGGGCTGCATGTCACTGAGAAATCAAGCTGGAGCTGATATGGAAATCTCCTGCATGTTGACTAGCTATATGTAGGCCATTGGGAGAAATAAGTCATCAATGCTGTAAAATAGCAGTTATCCCTGCAAGCCTTAAGATTGGCCAGCCAGGCTAAATGTGAAATAGTGGCATCTTTGTTATCGGGGAGACCAACTGATCTCTAATTAGACTGGAGGCCCACTCCATGGGAGGAATAGATGCCTGGTATTGAAAACCTAGTCAAAAGGCAATAGATGGGGAGTTCATGAGCCCTAAGGGAGTAACACCTGCTGTTTTGTAGCTAAATTCAGATGTTATGTTCACCAAACTTCCATACAAGCACTTTTTAAAAATGTTTTATCCATGACTTCACAGTACCTCACACTACCTACACAAGACCATCATAATAGGAGGAAAAGATGATGACATCAATATAAAAGAGAGACTGATTGAGAGGGGGAGGGGATATAATGGAGAATGCAGTTTCAAAGGGGAATATGGGGGTAGGGAGGGCATTACCATGGGATATTTTTTATAATCATGGAAGTTGTTAATAAAAAAATGTTTACACCCATATATTAATACAACTCTCACTTTTGGCTAGAGAACCTTGTCTTTTCATATGATGGTGACCACTGAGGTGACTCAAAAGTCATTATAGTGCTAAGAAGTGACAGTGGACTGTTCATTACTGAAACATCTCTATCATGTTATAACCTTGTGAGTCAAAGAGCAATTCCACACAATAAGAGTCAAATTAAGAGTCCTTTATTGCTGGAAGTCAAGAATGGGCTCATGCATGAAAGAATTCTCCATCCTGAAGAAAGGTGGGATATAGTTTATAAAGCCAAAAACCATAATTACATCATACCAGGGCTGCAGGTCAGCTACTAGAAGTTACAGTTAAGCAATAACATTAAACCAGGGGCCAAAGTCAGATACCAGAAGTTCCAATTGAGCAAAAACAATGAACCTCCTGGAACTGCATAAAACAATAAACTTCCTGGTACTGTAGGTGCAACTGGGTAAGAATGTTCTTTTGTAGAGGTGGGAGAGCATCTGAGTGAAGTGCACAAAAGTGGAGTCAGCTAGAACAAAATGGAGTTACATAGGACACTTTAATCCCACCCTCAAAGGCTCAAGGTCCACCATGGAAGAGATGGCAGAAATAATGTAAGAGGCAAAGGAATAGTAGGACTGTTTACAATGCAATGTTCCAGACACGAAATGGCCTTGATATTCATGACCTCACAGTGCCTGACAGTACCTACACAGGACCATCATAATACTTAGAAAAGATAACATCAAAATAGAGGAGAGACTAATTGGATGGGGCAGGGGATTTGATGGAGGTTGGACTTAATGTCTGTGATGTTACCAAGACCTCCTAGTTTCAGGGACAGTCATAAACTCTTCAGTTCTCTCTGGTTTCAAGCAAACTCATTAACTCTTCAGTTCAGACTGTGGAAGGATTAAAAAAATTGGGGAAAGTTGGGGAGTGAGTGAGGCGTCACAGAACTGAGCTGCACTGGAAATGAACAGAGGTGAAGTCAGACTCAAACCACTTCCTTCTGGAGAGGGTTGTAGGTCCTTGGGGTGTCCTACACAGTCTGGTGGAGGTTTGGGTGCCCAAGAGCTGATACCTAGTGGCCATAAAAAATTTAGTGACTCACTGTGAGGTGAAGGCATGTATTCTTTCTTGGAGGAATTCAGTGAGACATCTCAGTATGTAAGAACCAAAAGAGAGGGTATTATCATAATCAGGGGAATAAATTACATGTCAGAGACAGGATAGGTTTAACTTGAAGGAAGTAGAGCTGTGAGATTTCTTAATGTACAGTAATAGATATCTTAGCTGGCCACAGAGAGATATCAGTTCACATGTAGAAAAATAATATTATTGGCCATCAAGAGGCTAATATAAGGCCAGGCATGGTGGCATATACCTTTAATCCCAGCACTTGGGATTAAATGCAGAGGTAGGAGGATCACCATGAGTTCAAGGCCACCCTAAGACTACAGAGTAAATTCCAGGTCAGTCTGGGCTATAGTGAGAACCTATGTCAAAAACCTAAAAAAAAAAGGCAAAAAAAAAAAAAAAAAAAAAAAAGGTTAATATAGCCCGATATATTATTGGCTCTGGATTGGTAACATTTACTTCTCCACAATCAATGTAGTCTATTGAAGATTTAGTCACACAAGTGTAGTTTTTGGTAGTTTTAACTTTTGGTTTTTCATTTGTCAAGCTTTGCCTTATCTCACATGGATCTTATGAACAAGCAAGAAGACAGCTCTTCAGCATAGTGATACTTACTAGAGCCATTAGGAAAGAAACTCCTATCATATCAAATCTATTACCCATTATGATTTGTTTATTATCTATTTAAATTTTTTTGCATGTGACATGACATTGATAGGTGGCATGAATATTATATTTAAAGTTGAAAAATAATAGGTGATAGGTAAGGAAGAAGGAATTGTTAACCTGGATGGTAAGTTAATTGCAATAGCCTACAAAAGCTAAAAGTTTGATTAGTCTTGATAGTTTGTTATTATTAGTTGATTATTTTATAAATACAATAAAATTATATTTTTACATAATTATATTGATTATATAATACAATAAAATATATTTTACGTAATTAGGTCTAGTTTTATCTAGTAGAATAAGTTTACAGCAAATCCAATAGGAAAACGTTTAAGAGTAGAACTCTTAAGAAACCTATTGTTGGGGACTTCTGGGTCAAGATGGCATCTGTTAACCATGCCACACCTCCCTGAGAAGGAAAGACAAGGCATTAAGGGTTCACTGGGTGTTTAAGGGAAGACCAATCTCTAATAGATCACCAGTGGGAGGGCGCAGAGGGGGAAGAAAGGGGAATCGGCTGATTCCCTTGCTCTCCAGTAGCCCACCAGTCCCCCAACTCCCCCAAGCAGCTGCCCTAGCCATAGTCCCAGCCTGAGGATACTCCCACACTTACTGCAGGAAAGGGAACCAAGGCCAGCATAGTTACACTTGCCTCACTGTGCAGGAGCAATTGCCCTGCTACCCCTGCCCATGCATGAACATGGGGCAGGCAGACCATGAGCTCTGGTTTGATCCATCCATCTGCCTGCTGTGCATGCACTAGCTTAGGCCTGTGCTGTCCATTTGCCCATGTGAGTTCAGCCTGCTGCACCCAAATGCCCACTTGCCACTCTGGCTGCTCATCCACGCATGAGCTCAGGCCCATTCAACCAGCTCATGCGTGAGGTCAGGCTTGCTCTGCCCATCCACCCATGCCAGCTCAGGCCGAATCCTGTTTGTCCACCACGTGCACAAAATCAGGCCATGCTGCCTGCCTCCCCACCTGCCCACTGCGCAATAGCTCATGATGATCTGGCCACCAGCTGACACATGAGCTCAGGCCCTTTCCACCTGTGCACACGTGAGCTCAGGCCCATTCCATCTTCCCACGGGCAAGATCAGGCCTGCTCTGCCCGTCCACTGTTAAATATCAGGCCAGCTTCACCTGTCCACCCATGTAAGCTCAGGCATAATCCCACCCCATCTGTCTGCTGCATGCATGCTCACAAGCTCAGGCTGATCTGTCCACCCATGAGTGACTTCAGACCACTCTGCCCATCTGCTTGCCCATGGGTGAGCCCAGGCCTGCCCCAAGAGGCACCACTTCCCCCAACCATGGAGACCACAGTGCTACTGCCCATACACTGTGATGGGCACACCACAGTTCAAAAAAAATGAAAAAAACAAAGGACCAATAATCATGTGGATGCTGCCATCATTAGACTAGACCTCATAGATATGAAAATGGAAGGAGTTCAAAGAGAGTTAAGAGATATGAAGGAGAGTGAAGAAAAAAAGAGGACCTCAAAACTCAGTGGGCAAAGCTAAATGAAATAAAGAAATGCAAGGATGAATTCCAAGAAACATCAAGAAAATCAGAAAATAATATGAAAAGGGAACTTGACAGAGGGATGGAAACTATACATAGAAAAACAGTAGAAAATGTGAACCTAATTCAACAAACCCAAAACTCTTTTCAAGCTCTCAAGAATAGAGTCAGACATGTGGAGGATAGAAAGTCATATTTCAAAGACAAGACAGAAGAAAGTTCAAGAGATCAGCAGTTTCAATAAGTTCAAAAATTTTTGTGAACAGAACATGAGGGAATTGTGGGATACCCTTAAATGTCCTAACATCTGGATCATGGGAATACCAGAAGGGGAAGAAACTCAGACCAAAGGCATGGAGAATAATTCAACAAAATAATTGAAGAAAACTTTCCCACTCTCTCAAAAGAAAGGCCCATCAAGATATAAGAAGCTAACAGAACTCCAAACAGATTGGACCAAAGGAGAAACTCTATAAGACATATTGCCATTAAGACTCTAAACATTGACACCAAAGAGAAAATCCTAAAAGCAGCTAGGGAAAAACAGCACATCACCTTTAAAGGTAACCCCATTAGAATTACTTCAGACTTCTCAATGGAAACCCTGAAAGACAGAAGGGCCTGGAATGGAACACTGCCAAGTTAAGAACCTATGGCTTACAACCCAAACTGCTCTACCCAGCAAAAGTATCCCTCATAATAGACGGTGAAAGAAAAGCCTTCCACGACAAAACTCAGCTTAACAATTATTTGAACACAAAACCAAACCTACAGAGAGTATTTCAGGAAATTCTCCAAACAGAAGAATATAATAATAAACCTCAAATGCCTACAAGAAGCAGATCACAATAACCAAACTCAGAGAAGGCACAAAAAGCTTCAAAGTCCATGAAAACACCAAAGCACATATACCAACACAATATAGCAGGAGTCAAATCAAATCTCACAGTCATTACCCTAAACATTAATGGCCTTAATTCAGCCATCAAGAGACACAAGCTAACAGGGTGGATCAGAAAATTAGACCCCCCCAATTTGTTGCCTTCAAGAAACCCACCTCACCAGTAAAGACAGACACCTACTCAGGGTGAAAGGGTGGAAAACAATATTCCAAGCAAATAAGAATAAGAAGCAAGCAGGTGTAGCTATACTAATATCTGATAAAATAGAATTCAAACCAAAAATAATCAAAAAAGCCAAAGAAGGCTACTTCCTACTTATCAAGGGAATGATCCATCAAGAGGTATTACAATCATAACGTTGTATGCACCAAACACAGGGGCACCACAGTCCATAAAGCAAAACCTACTTGACAATAAAACAGAAATAACCACCAACAACATCATCGTTGGGGACTTCAATACACCATTATCAGTAATAGATAGATCATCCAAACAGAAACTCAACAGAGAAGTAAGAGAGCTCAACAAAACCATAGATCACTTAGACCTAATGGACATCTACAGAACATTCCATCCCAAATCCAAGGGTATACACTCTTCTGAGCAGCCCATGGGATATTCCCTAAAATAGATCGTATACTGGGTCACAAAGCCTGCCTCCATATATTTAGGAAGATTGACATAATTCCCTGCATGATATCAGATCACATTGCTATATTGCTAGAAATTAATGAGAAAAGACCCACCAAGAATCCCATCGGCTTCTAAAAACTGAACAGCACACTTTTAAACATTAAATGGGTAGTGGAAGAAATAAAAAATGAAATTATGAAATTTTTAGAAATGAATGGTAATGAGAACACATCATACCAAAACTTATGGGACACAATGAAGGCGTACCTCAGGAAAATTCATAGCACTAAATGCCTTCATAACAAAGACAGAGAGATCCCAAATCAATAACCTAACCATCCACCTAAACACAGTGGAAAAGCAAGAAGAATCCAACCCAAAAAGATCCAGACAGAAAGAAATAGTTAAGATCAGAGCAGAAATAAATAAATTGAAAACTAAGAAACAATTAAGAAAATTGACAAAACAGAGAGCTGGTCTTTGAAAAAACAAAAAACAAGATTGGCAAACCCCTGGCCAATTTGATCAAGGAAAAAAATAGACACTTCAAATTAACAAAATTAGAAATGAAAAAGGAGTGATCACAACAGACATAAGTGAAATTGGGAGAGTCATCAGGACTAATTTCAAAAACCTCTACTCCCCATACTGGGTAATATGGAGGAAATGGATAAATTCCTGAACACATACCATCTACCAAAGCTAAGCTCAGAGCAGATTAATCTCCTAAACAAACTTATCACACGCTTCGATATTGAAATGGTAATAAAAAAGAACCTCTCCAAGAAGAAGAGTCCATGACTAGATGGCTTCTCAGCTGAATTCTGTCAAATCATCATGAAAGACTCAAACCAATCTTTCTCAAACTGTGCCACCCAATTGGAGAAGAGGAAAATCTCCCCAACTCCTTCTATGAAGCTAGTATCACCCTAATTCCAAAACCAGGCAGACATGCTACAAGAAAAGAAAACTATGGGCCTATTTCCCTGATGAACTTAGATGCAAAGATCCTGAAAAAATCCTTGTAAACCAAATCCAACAACACATCAAAAGCATTATCCACCTTGATCAAGTGGGATTCATCTCATGAATGCAGGGGTGGTTCAACATACAGAAATATTTCAATGTAATACACTATATAAACAATGTTAAACACAAAAACCACGTGATCATTTCGATTGATGCAGAAAAGGCCTTTGACAAAATATATCACTTCATGATCAAAACATTGGAGAGAATTGGCATGGTCAGTTCATATCATAACATAATAAAGGCTACTATATACAAAACTCCTAAAGCTCAAATAATAAGTAATGGAAAGAGACTAGAGCAATCCCCATTGAGATTAGGAACAAGACAGGGGTGCTCACTCTCACCTCTGCTCTTCAATATAGTACTGGAAGTCCTAGCTCAAACAATAAGACAAGAGAAAGAAATAAAAGAGATACAATTTGGAAAGGAAGAAGTTAAGTTAAGTTAGCTCTATTCGCAGACGACATGATTGTATACATAAGAGACCCAGGAAACTCAATCCCAAAACTCTTGAAGGCGATTAACTCCTTTGTCAAAGAAGCAGGATACAAAATCAATGCACAAAACTCAGTAGCCTTTCCATATGCAAATGATAAAAATAAAGATAAAGAAACAAAGGGACATTGTCCCATTTTCAATAGCAGCCAATGAAATAAAATAAAATAAAATACCTTGGAATAACATTAACCAATGAAGTAAAAGACCTATACAACAAAAACAAAAACACTCAAAAAAGAAATTGAGGAGGACTTGAGAAAATGGAAAGACCTCCCATGCTCATGCTCATGGATACCAGAGTTAACATTCTGAAAATGGCAATCCTACCAAAGGCAATATACAGACTGAATGTAATTCCAGTTAAAATTCCAACATTGTTCTTCACAGAGATAGAAAAAAATGATCTCAAAATTCATATGGAAAGGCAGAAGCCCTTGATATCCAAGCATATTCCCAGCAAAAGAAATACCTCTGGAGGCATCACCATACCTGATCTAAACTATATTACAAAGCCATAGTAATAAAAACAACATGGTACTGGCATAAAAACAGGAGTGTAGACCAATGGAATAGAATCGAGGACCTGGACTTTGGGTCAAGCAACTATAGCTACTTGATATTTGACAAAGGCCCTAACAATATAGGCTGAAAGAAAGAGCATCTTCATCAAATGGTGCTGACAAACTGGATAACCATATTCAGGAAATTGAAACGATCCACACATCTTGCCATGCACATCACTCAAGTCCAAATGATCAAATACCTCAATATAATTCAGGTACTACTGGAAGAAAATATAGGAGGAACTTTCCATGACATAGGAATGGAAAAAGACTTCCTCAACAAAACCCCAGTATCTCACAATCTTAAACAGTCAGACAACCAATGGGATCACAAGAAGTTGAACAGTTTCTTCACAGACAAACATACAATATGCAAAGCCAATAGATTACCAACAGAATGGGAGAAAATGTTTGCTGAATATCCAACTGACAGAGGCCTAATCTCTAGAATCTACAAAGAACTCAAAAACCTAAACAATAAAAAGTCAAACAACCCAGTCACAAAATGGGGCAAAGAACTGGACAGGCTGTTCACAGAGGAAGAAATACAAATGGCAAACACACACTTAAGAAAATGCGGGGCTGGAGAGATGGCTTAGCAGTTAAGTGCTTGCCTGTGAAGCCTAAGGACCCCAGTCCAAGGATCAATTTCCAAGGTTCCACATTAGCCAGATGCACAAAGGGGCACACATGTCTGGAATTCATTTGCAGTGGTTGGATGTGCCGGCCTGCAGCACAAGTCGAAACAGATCTTGAAGGAGGGAGTGGGAATGAACCTGAGACAAGAACACAAGGAATGGAGGCAAGACAAGTTCTGATCAAGGCTCGGCGTTTACTCAGGCAGACATAGCTTATATATAGAAGTTAGAACTTTTTTTGACAATGCTTACATGCCTAAGGTCAGTTTCACCAGGGTCGTATGTTAATCCCTCTATCAGGTGCCCGCTCCACCTAGGCTGTATATTAAACAATGCTTTAGGATCAGGCGCCTTATCGATAAGGCCTTTGTATTAAGACATTAGAGGATTAGAGACCACCTGCAGCTCCCAAGGTCAGAGAGCAGCTGCAGTTCCCGACATCTCCCCCTTCTTTATTTGTTAAAAGAAGCGACTGTGCCTGTCTTAGGTTGTCAGAGGCAGAAGAACATCCTTACCCGTCACTGGACAAACATATTATCCTTGAATATGTGCCCTGTCTTAGGTTGGATGCCTCCTCCCCCGATCTTACCCGTCTCTGGCTACCAGCCGGATAAAATTCAGGGAGAATTAGGATAAAGTCTGAGGGAGCCAAAGACGTGTTCTATAGTGCATACCTCGGACCTCTGCACGAACATTCACAATAGACTTCATTAAACACTTGAAGAAAATAGGCAATAGGCATAAGAGAAGCAGAAGGCAAACTCCCACAGCTGCAAAGCTGCCTATCCAGGAACTCAGAGAGTCCCAACCAGGCAACACAGACTTAATTGCAACAATTAAATCATTAGCAGCCTTAGTGGCGTCAAAATCAAGATGACTCTTCTGCATAGCTAGAATTTCTGAATGTAAACTAACCAAATCTAACGAAATGTTATCATGGTGCCAAATTCCTTCTAAATGCATTTTGACTTTTACCCAATCTTCATAACTAGCATTGTAAGTTTTAGAGGTGATGCAGATCCATTGGTAATTTGCATGGCATTCCAATCGAGCTCTAATCTTCAATCCTTGAATTTGCTCTCCTAAATAAGTCACTACATCAAACAAAGCATCTATTTTTTCTTCTAACTTCTTGTCTATGGTTACTTGAGTTCCCAAAGCAACAGAAACATTTTTAGCTAGATTATTAACAAAGTGTGCAGTATAAACTTCTTGTGCAAGAGCAACAGTAGCAGTAGTAATAGAAGCTAATAATGTAATAAATGCAACAATCCCAGCAATAATTAAATCTACAACTCTCTTTTGTCTACCTAAACTATTTTTAACCTCCTCTAGTATTTGAATACCCTTGTCAGAATACCAAGGCTTAGAAAGATTTACAGGAATCATAACAAATGCAGGTTGTTTGACAATCATTACAGTTTTAGAATCATGAGAAATACAACTGGACAGACTACAATTATCACAGGTAACATTAAACATTCCTTCAGACCCATGATGCCAAGTAATATTTATATTTTCTAACATCAGGACATAAGGTGGTGTAACACAGGCCATAACAGTTCCCTTTGGAAGACTATTTGAATTATTGCTGTCAGATGTAACCTTGACATCTCCCATAGCAGCAGCAATTTTCCACACGTAAGTTTGCTGTTGTCCATTGTCTGACCACCACAGTCCTGAGGACAGTCCAGTAGCCCAATCATTAACCCATTCAGTTTTCACTGTAAGCAAGATGTAGATGACACCATATCAGCAGTGTCCTCTTGTCTGATCTCGTGGCCTGCATACCGGACCAAACATTCTGGCAACCATCTGGCTCCATTTTCTTTCTGTGAAAAAATACAAACAGATCCTCGTCCCCATATTAATACAGGGTCGGGTCCACTCCATTTGTTAGTCAATGGATCTTTCCACATTACTTTAGCATAATTAGTCTTGGTTTGTGCATGCCAAAAACGGTCAGCAGCAGAAAACCCTTTTGCATCCAAAAGTAAAAAGTTTAAAATAAATAAAGTATGATTTAGCCATTTTGTTACTGATACCTGTGTCATTTCCCCCTTTTTTGTTTTTTTTGTAACCAGATTTTTAATGTTCTATTTGCTCGTTCAATGATACCTTGCCCTTGGGGGTTATAAGGAATTCCAGTAACATGCTCAATATTAAAAGAAGAACAAAAGTGCTTAAATCCTGCACTTATATATCCTGAACCATTATCTGTTTTCAGTTGTTTAGGTACTCCTAGAATATTAAAAGAATGAAGACAATGAGCAATAACATGTTTAGTAGCTTCTCCCATTTGAGCAGAAGCACAAATGAAACCAGAATAAGTGTCAATAGAAACATGTACAAATTTTACTTTTCCAAACTCAGGAACATGAGTTATATCCATTTTCCATTAATGGTCAGGAGTCAAACCTCGAGGATTGACACCATGATGTGGCACAGGTAAAAATGTGAGACATTGTCGACAGTTTTTAACAATCTGTCTTTTTCTTTCCAGCTAATAAAATATCATCCATATAATGAATAATGTATATTTGAGGAAATTTGCTTCTTGTATAAGCTAAAGCTTTAGCCACAAATTTCTGACATAAAGGACTATTAGCCATACCCTGAGGGAGAACTTTCCATTGATATCTTTTCATAGGCTCCTTAGAATTACTAGAAGGAACACTAAAAGCAAAATGACAACAATCTTGTGGATGTAAAGGTATAGTAAAAAGGCAATCTTTCAAGTCAAAAATCACTTTAGAAAAGTCAGCTGGAATAGCTGCAGGACTAGGCAGACCAGGTTGCAATGCTCCCATTAAATGTGTAGTAACATTCACAGCTCTCAGATCTTGTAGTAATCGCCACTTTCCTGATTTCTTTTTAATGACAAAAATTGGTGTATTCCAAGGTGAAGATGATTCCTCTATATGCCCTGCCTCTAATTGCTCTTGAACTAACGTTTGAGCAGCTATCAGTTTTTCCTGTGTCAAAGGCCATTGATCCACCCATACAGGATCATCAAATTTCCAACAAACAGGCTCTGAGTGGGGCGGCACGGCCTGACCAGTGGCCACTAGAGGAAATACCCCAGCCCTTGATGATTTGCATTAGAAGCTACTTGAATAGGTAATGAGTCACCTTGTCCCCATTTTCCTAATCCTTTACCAGGCAAGTAACCCTGTTTAAGCACTTGAGCAGTAACAATTTCATTAGGACTACACATTAACAATTTCATTTGACTCAAAACATCTCTTCCCCACAGGTTTAAAGGCAAACTGTCTATAATGTAAGGTTTACAATACCCAGTATTACCTTCTTCATCTTCCCAAAGTAATTCTGCAGCACTCTGCTCAGGACAAGAGGATTGTCCAATACCTCTCAATTCAGTCCCTGTAGGATGCTTAGGCCAAGAAGCAGGCCAATGATTACCAGACAAAATAGTAACATCAGCTCCAGTGTCTATTAACCCTTCAAATTGCTTCCCGTTTAATTTTAAAGTTAATTTTGGACGTTCCTTACTGATAGGTTGAACCCAGTAAGCATCTGATGAACCAAATCCTTGAGTCCCTCGACCCTGAACATTAGCAACCCTTCCAGTCCTTATCATTGGAAGGAGCAACATTTGAGCTATTCTCTGACTGGGCAATATTGTAAAGATTGTTTTTGGAGAAGACACCATAATTTTAAGTTCTCCTGTGAAATCTGCATCAATAACTCCAGGTGCTACTTGTAATCCCTGCATAGTACTGCTACTTCTCCCCAAGATTAAACCTACACTGTCCTTTGGCAGTGGGCCACATACTCCGGTAGGCAATGCTTGAAGTCCCATTTCTGGAGTCAATACTGTGTAGGTGGAGGAACTGAGATCGAGTCCGGCACTCCCTGGGGTGGCTCGGAGAAGTTGGGAGACTGGCTGTAACTGGCTGTTTGAGGAACGAACTGAATTGCCCCATAAACTTGTCTTTGTGGGGCCTGGGGCTGGCCCCTCCTCCCGTTTCCCTGCTGCTGGACAATAGGGTTGCCATCTCTATCTGTTTGAGATCTACATTCTTTTGCCCAGTGTTTTCCTCTTCTGCATCTTGGGCAAAGACCAAAAGCTAGATTATTGGGATTTCCATTTTTTCTTTTAATTGGACAATCTTTTTTCATATGTCCTATTTTTCCACAAGAAAACACTTGCCAGATCTTGCTGCAGTGGCGGCCATTTGAAAAGGAATTCCTTGTAACGCTGCAGCCATGGCTATCCCCTGCATATAGCTAGGGCCAATATCAGCACATAATCTAATATATCCTTGTAGATCAACTTTCTTTCTATAAGGCCGTATAGCTGCTTTGCAAGCACCATTTGCATTTTCATAAGCAAGCTGTTTTACAAAGTCCATACCAGCTCCAGCATCTCCAAATACTCTCCCTGCTGTTTTTATCAATCTATCAACAAAATCAGGACCCTGTATAATGCTAGTTAAATTCTCCCCCACAGCTTCTCCTTTTGAAGGAAGAGTAAACCACGCTTTACGAGCTGCTGTGGCTATTTGTTGATAAACAGCACGGGGATATGCAATTTGATTGTCATTCCCAGCACAATTTCCTTCCCCAGTAAGCATATCAACATTCCAATCACCATTTCCTGCCTGTTGATTCAACATTGCAGTCTTTTTGCATAAATCATAGAATTCTACTTTCCAAATTAAATATTCTCCTCCTGATAATCAAGCTTTGCCTAGAGATTTTCAAGTAACAGGACATTAAGATGCCAAAATTGAGACAGTTACTTTACATTCAATAGAGTAGGATCTGGTCTTTTCTGAGCCAAAAAAAAAAAAAAAAAAAAAAAGAAACAGCTAGCTAAATATTAATATAACCCTTGATAAATCTTTTTGAAAGAAAAAACATTATTTGACAACCAATGGTTTTGGCTTAAACTTGATAGCTACTGATTTCATGTACCACAGAAATTTTTATTAACATAAAACAATTTTATGTTTTACTCATGACTTAAATTTGATAAAGCTTAAGCAAGCTATCCGAACATATTTAGTTTAAAAACCTCTAACTTTAGGCATGGCGTTTAGGTTTAGCCTGAACATTTCTTTCTTTCTTTCTTTCTTTCTTTCAACATCCGCACACTTTTATTTACATACTTTAACATTCTGATCTAAGTAGCACTCAAAAAGCATTTTTAATGAGCATTCTATGTCCCAACATTGAAAAATTCCTTTCCAGTTCCTACAATCAATTCATCTCACCACATTATTAACCATCTTTCTTATAAGGCTATTAAAAAATTACAGCAAATTGATTCTAGAAGATAAAGGGGTGTCACCTGTCTTCATCTCATCTCTTTAGTCACAAACAGTCACAAACATGACACGACTAGCAATCACAATGAGCACACATAAACACATACACACACACAAAAATTAGTTCAGACATTTAATTCTTTCCTTATCTTATCCCAAGCATCTGAATCAACATTTCCCTGTTCTATAAAATAAGGGCTCCTTTTATTAACAAAATCAAAAAATTTGTTTAAAGAACTTGATGCAATCCCAATTCCTTGTGCCTTAAAATATCTCTTACTACAGCAATTAGCTCCTTTTTACTCTTTGCTTGTCCCATAATTGCGCCAACTTACCTGATTCCAGAAGACTGAGCGGGCGACTACAGTCTTCTTTTTAATCTTTACTTTCTTCCGCGGATCCTGAGTTGATGTCAGCATTCCTCACTGAAGTCCCTCGTATTCAAAGTCCATGTTCCGGGCGCCTCTATGTGCCAGCCTGCAGCACAAGTCGAAACAGACCTCGAAGGAGGGAGTGGGAATGAACCTGAGACAAGAACACAAGGAATAAATAAAAATAAACAAAAGTTAAAAAAAAGAAAATGTTCATCATCCCTAATCATCAGGGAAATGAAAATGAAAATGAAAATATCTCAGATTCCACATTACAAAATCAAATGAAAACAAATGCTGGTGAATATATGGAGAAAAATGAACCATCATGCACTGTTGGTGGGAAAGTAAGATGGTACAACCACTTTGGAAAGCAACATGGAGACTGCTAAAACAAAATCTGACTATAGAGTTACCAACAGACCCAGTTATTCCCTTACTTGGCATGTACCCTAAAACCTCCAAGCCTCAGTCCAGAGAGCTTTGCTCAACCATGTTTATAGTGGCTCAATTCATAATAGCTAAGAGCTGGAATCAACCCATATGTTCATCACTACATGAATGGATAACTAAGATGTGGTATGTCTTAATGATGGAATTCTACACAGCAGTAGAAAAAAAAAAAAAAAAAAAAAGGCACAGTGAAAATTGAAGAAAAATGGTCAAACCTGGAACAGATCATTCTCAGTGAACTCACCCAATCACAGAAAGAGAATCACCACATCGTCTCACTCATCTACAGCACCTAACCTGAATCTACCCACAATGCCAATATACCCAGAAAGCATCTCAAGGACAGGACAATGGGGAGGGTGAGGAGAGGGGGGAGGGGAATGGAGCAGTGGGAGACAGAAACCTAGACCAAAACAGCAATGGTACCACAAAGTTCTACATCCCAAAAGACACACAAAATGGTTGAACCTTCACCAGGCCTTTAGAGGGAACACCTGAGTCAGAAGGCCCCAGAGAGGGTACAATGAAAACTGACCTTAATCTTCTACTGCCTCTCTCTCTCTCTCTCTCCCTCCCTCCCTCCCTCCCTTCCTCCCTATTCTCCCAAACTACTTATCATTTTCTTACTTCTCTTCATGGGCACTGACCTGTAACCCCCAATACCAGCAGGTGGCTATCATCCACAATGAGCTTTTGATCAGAGAGACCTACAAGGTTTCTTAAAAGAATGACAGATTTCTGTCAGAGTACTTGATGACCCACCAAAGGTTAGTGGTGAGACCCTACTGCTGAAGACACCATATGCAGTTGACATGTAACATGGAGTGACATGGTTGGAAGCTGGAAGAGAATCAGTCCCCAGACAGTCAGCATGTCTAGTGACAGAAGGTGTTACATGGGCAACTGGGGGAAAATGACCAATATCTGTCCAAACAACTCATGGTCTGTCTAACCTACTTAACAGCAAATAACCGGTCATGATGCTCGCACAAGTGCAATAGTGGTGCACAGCCATGGTGGGAAACAAACTGCTCTTGATTTGACTAACTGGTCTGCTCAGTGGAACAGAGCCCATATCTAGAGCTGGGAAACAACTCAGAACCATATCCAAAAATGAGGCCGCTCTCCATTATCAAGCTACCAATAATCATGAGCTACAAGAGGGCCTCTCTCTACACCTATTAAATTCTCTCAACAAAAAATAAGGGTTATCCCATTTATCTGGTGCTAACTTTACTCTCCATCAGATAATCTGCTTCTCTTTTTCAGATAGATGCACATCCTAAAGAGAGAACCACCCCATCATACTTCAAAAGGGCCCCAGCTGTAACTAAAACTAATTGGCAAAACAAGCAAAGATGCTGTTTTTTTGGTGAACATGGTACCAGCACAAGGGTGAAGGAGATTGACACAGAGAATAATCAACCCCTAACAAATCAGCTATCCAGAACCACAGAGGCTCCCAAGATCTCATCACTGAAACAGACCTAAAATGAACCCAACATGGCTCAGGGAAATTTGTGGAAGAGGCTGTGGAAAGAATGTCAGAGCAACATATTGGGTCATGATACACAGAGTCATTTCTTCCTGCCAATAACTGAGGGCTAAACCCACAATGCATGACTCATATACCCAAAGAAGGAGGGGCCATGGGGAGGGGGAAGGACAGGGAGGAGGCTAAGAATGGTACCCACTTGACTATATTCACTGAGTACAAAACTAATTAAAAAAATATCTTAAAAACCTATTGTTATAAACAGGTGTCCTATGCAACAAAAAAAGCTTTAATGAGATGGAGAACATATAACCTTAATATTTGGAAACAACGTAGTTAACTCAATCTAAAATTAAACAACGTTTTACAACTCTTTTTTTTTTCTTTTTTCTTTATTAGCTAGTTTTGTATTCAGCAAATACAGACAGTTTGGTACCATTATTAGGCTCATCCATGACCCACCCCCTCCACTTGGCCCCTCCTTGTTGAGGTATATGGGTCATGCATTGTGGAGTTAGCCCACAGTTATGGGTAAGATCAATGTCTCTGCATATCATGACCCAACATGTGGCCCTGACATTCCTTCCGACCCTCTTCCTCAAAACTTCCCTGAGCCATGTTGGGATCACTTTTGGTCTGCTTCAGTGATGAGGTGTTGGGGACCTCTGAGGCTCAGGCTCTCTGATTTGGTAGGAGTTGATTTTTCTCTGTGTTGATCTCCTTCCCCCTTGTATTGGTATCCAGTTCATCAGGAAAACAGCACCCTTGCTTGTTTTGCCAATTTTTCTTAGTTTCAGCTGGGGCCATTTTGAGGTATGACAGGGTGGCTCTCTCCTTAGGATCTACATCTATCTGAAAAAGAGAAGCAGATTCTCCAATGGAGAGTAAGTAAGCACCAGGACAAATGAGATAACCCTTACTTTTTTTTTTTAATAGAGAATTTAATAGGTGTAGGCCCTCTTGTAGCCCACAATTGATGGTAGATTGATATTGGAGAGTGGGCTTATGTATGGATATGGTTCTGACTTGTTTCCCAGCTCCAGCTATGGGTCCCGTACCATTGAGGGGATCAGTTAGCCAAATTAAGAGCAGTTGGTTCCCCACCATGGCTGTGTGCCACCATTGCACTTGTGTGGGCATCACAACAGGTTATTTGCTGCTAAGTAGGTGAGACCATGAGTTGCTTGGACAGATATTTGTCATTTTTCCCCAGTCACCCATATAGCATCTTCTGTCACTAGACACGCTGACTGTCTGGGGACTGACCCTTCCAACTTCCAGGCATGCCATTCCATTTTGCATGTCAACCACATAAGGTGTTTTTAGCAGTAGGGTCTTACCACTAACCTTTGGTGGGTCATCAAGTACTCTGACAGAAATCTGTCTGTCTTTTAGGAAACCTTGTAGTTCTCACTGATCAAAAGCTCGTTGTGGATGATAGCCCCATGCTGGTACTGGGAATTACAGGTCAGTACCCACTAAGAAAATGAGGAAAAAGATAATTAGTATGCAAGAGTTAGAGAGAAGAGAGAGAGAGAGAGAGAAAGATAGAGGGAGGGAGAAGGAGAGGGAGAGGGAAGGAAGATGTAGAAGATTAAGGTTAGTCTTGATCCTAACCTCTCCAGTGTCTTGTGGCTCAGGTGTTCCCTGTAAGGGCCTGGTGAAGGATCAGTCATTTGGTGTGCCTTTTAGGAAGTAGAATTTTATGGTACCATTGCTGTTTGGGTAGCTTTGCGTTTCCCACCACTTCAATGCCCTCCCGTCCCTCCCCTTCCATCCTAGTGTCTAGTCCAAGAGATGCTTGCTGGGTATGTGAGGTATCTTGGGCAGATTCAGGTTAGGGGCTGTAGATGAGTGAGTCTATGTGGTAATTTTTTTTTTCTTTGATTTGGTAAGTTCACTGAGAATGATCTGTTCCAGGTTCAACCATTTTTCCTAAATATCATGGTATCATTTTTTCTTACTGCTGTATAGATTTCCATTGTATAGATATACCACATCTTAGTTATCCATTCTTCTAGTGATGGACATCTGGGTTGATTCCAGCTCTTAGCTATAACAAATTGAGCCGCTACAAACATGGTTGAGCAAATCTCTCTAGCCTGTGGTTTGAAGGCTTTAGGGTAGATGCGCAGTAAGGGAATAACTGGGTCTGTTGGTATCGCTATACTCAGCTTTTTCAGGAGTCTCCATATTGCTTTCCAAAGTGGTTGTACCATCCTACATTCCCACCAACAGTGGATGAGTGTTCCTACTTCTCCACATCCTTGCCAGCATTTATTTCCATTTGATTTTTTGATGTTTGCTATTCTTATGGGATTAAGGTGGAATCTCATAGTTGTTTGAATTTGCATTTCTCTGATGATTTGGGATGATGAACATTTCATTAAGTGTGTATTTGCCATTTGTATTTCTTCCTCTGTGAACTGCCTGTCCAGCTCTTTGTCCCATTTTGTGAGTGGGGTGTTTGACTTCTTACTGTGTAGATGTTTGAGTTCTTTTTAGATTCTAGAGATTAGGCCTTTATCAGTTGGATAACCCTCAAATATTTTCTCCCATTCTGCGGGTAATCTATTGGCTTTGCTTATTGTATGCTTCTCTGTAAAGAAACTCTTCAGCTTCATGTGATACCATTGGTTGAGTGACTGTTTAATATCGTGAGCTACTGGGGTTTTATTCAGGAAGTCTTTCTGCATTCCTATATCATGGAAAGTACTTTCTAAATTTTCTTCCAGTAGTATTCGAGTTTCTGATCTTATATTGAGGTCTTTGATCCATTTGGACTTGAGTGTAGTGCATGGTGAAATGTGTGGTTCAAGTTTCCGTTTCCTGCATATGGTTATCCAGTTTGTCCAGCACCATTTGTTAAAGGTGCTGTCTTTTTTCCAGCCTATATTGTTCGGGCCTTTAACAAATATCAAGAAGCTCTAGTTGCTGGACCCAAAGTCCGGGTCCTCAAGTCTATTCCATTGGTCTAAAGTCCTGTTTTTATGCCAGTACCAAGCTGTTTTTATTACTATGGCTTTGTAATACAGCTTTAGATCAGGTATGGTGATGCCTCCAGAGGTATATCTTTTCCTGAGAATATGTTTGGATAGGCGAGGCCTTCTGCCTTTCTATATGAAATTTGAGATCATTTTTTATATCTCTGTGAAGAACACTGTAGGGATTTTAATTGGAATTGCATTAAATCTGTATATTGCCTTTGGTAGGATTATCATCTTCACAATGTTAATTTTGCCTATCCAGGAGCATGGGAGGTCTTCCCATTTTCTCAATTCCTCCTCAATTTCTTTTTGAGTGTTTTTATGTTTTCATTGTATAGATCTTTCACTTCCTTGGTTAACGTTATTCCAAGTATTTTTTGTTGTTGTTGTTGCTATTGATAGTGGGACTATGTCCCTTATTTCTTTCTCTGTATCTTTGTCATTTGCGTATAGGAAGGCTACTGAGTTTTGTGCATTGATTTTGTATCCTTCTCCTTTGCTCTAGGAGTTAATCACCTTCAGGAGTTTTGGGATGGAGTATCTCGGGTTTCTTACATATACAATCATGTCATCAGCGAATAAAGCTAACTTAACTTCTTCCTTTCCAAATTGTATCCCTCTTATTTCCTTCTCCTGTCTTATTGCTTGAGCTAGAACGTCCAGTAGTATATTGAAAAACAGAGGTGAGAGCAACCCTGTCTTGTTCCTTATCTTAATGGGAATTCCTCTAGTCTCTCTACATTCAGTATTATTGGTCCTTCAGAGCTCTGTATATTGCCTTTATTATGTTAAGATATGAACCAACCATGCCAATTCTCTCCAATGTTTTGATCATGAAGTGATGTTGTATCTTGTCAAAGGCCTTTTCTGCATCTATCCAAATGATCATGTGGTTTTTGTGTTTAATCTTATTTATGTGGTGTATTACATTGGCAGATTTCTGTATGTTGAACCACCCCTGTGTTCCTGGGATGAATCCCACTTGGTCAAGATGGATAATGCTTTTGATATGTTGTTTGATTCGGTTTGCAAGGAGTTTGTTCAGGATCTTTGCATCTAAGTTCAACAGGGAAATAGTTTTCTGTTCTTGTGGCACCTCTGCCTGGTTTTGGAATTAGGGTGCTACTAGCTTCATAAAAGGAGTTGGGTTGCTTTCCCTGTTCTCCAATTGTGTGGCACAGTTTGAGGAAGATTGGTTTGAGTTCTTCAATGAAGGTATGATAGAATTCAGGTGAGAAGCCATCTGGTCCTGGACTCTTCTTTTTGGGGAGGTTTTTTAATTACTTTTTCAATCTCCATGAGTGTGATGGGTTCACTGAGGTGATTAATCTGCTCTGAGTTTAGCTTTGATAGATGGTGTGTGTCCAGGAATTTATCCATCTCCTCCACATTATCCAGTTTTGTGGAGTAGAGGTTTTTGAAATAAGTACTGATGATTCTCCCAATATCAGTTATGTCTGTTCTGATCTCTCCTTTCTCATTTTGAATTTTGTTAATTTGAAACTTCTCCTTTTCTTGCTTGATCAAATTGGCCATGCGTTTGTCAGTCTTGTTCATTTTCTGAAAGAACCAGCTCTTTGCTTTTTCAATTGTCCTAATTGTTTCCTTGGTTTCCAATTCATTAATTTCTGCTCTGATTTTAATTATTTCTTTCCTTCTGGAGTTCATTGGGTTGGATTTCTCTTGTTTTTCCAGTGCCTTTAGGTGGATGTTTAGGTTACTGATTTGGGATCTTTCTGTCTTGTTTATGAAGGCATTGAGTGCTATGAATTTTCCCCTGAGGACCACCTTCATCGTGTCCCATATGTTTTGGTACGATGTGTTCTCATTGTTATTCAATTCCAGAAATTTTGCAATTTCATTTTTTATTTCATCCACTATCCATTTACTGTTTAAAAGTGTGCTGTTCAGTTTCCAAGTGCTGTTGGGATTCTTGGTGGGTCTTTTGTTGTTGATTTCTAGCAATATAGCTTTGTGATCTGATATCATGCAGGGAATTATGTCAATCTTCCTAAATATATGGAAGCCGACTTTGTGACCCAGTATATCATTTATTTTAGAGAATGTTTTACGAGCTGCTGAAAAGAAAATTTAGTCTGTGGATGATCTATCTATTACTGATAATGGGGTATTGAAATCCCCAGCTATGATGGTGTTGGTGGCTATTTCTGTTTACGTTTTGGTATGATGTGTTCTCATTGTTATTCAATTCCAGAAATTTTGCAATTTTATTTTTTATTTCATCCACTATCCATTTATTGTTTAAAAGTGTGCTGTTCAGTTTCCATGTGCTGTTGGGATTCTTGGTTGGTCTTTTGTTGTTGTTTTCTATCAATATAGCATTGTGATCTGATATCATGCAGGGAATTATGTCAATCTTCCTAAATATATGGAAGCAGACTTTGTGACCCCGTATATCATTTATTTTAGAGAATGTTTTATGAGCTGCTGAGAAGAAAATTTAGTCTGTGGATGATCTATCTATTACTGATAATGGGGTATTGAAATCCCCAGCTGTGATGGTGTTGGTGGCTATTTCTGTTTTATTGTCAAGTATGTTTTGTTTTATGAACTATGGTGCCCCTGTGTTTGGTGCACACAGATTTATGACTGTAGTATCCTCTTGATGGATCATTCCCTTGATAAATAGGAAGTGGTCTTCTTTGTCATTTTTGGTCAGTTTTGGTTTGAAGTCTATTTTATCCGATATTACTATACCTACACCTGCATGTTTCTTATTCCCATTTGCTTGGAATATTTTTTCCACCCTTTCACCCTGAGGAGGTGCCTGTCTTTAGTGGTGAGGTGGGTTTCTTGAAGGCAACAGATTGAGGGGTATAATTTTTTGATCCATCCTGTTAGCTTGTGTCTCTTGATGGGTAAATTAAGGCCATTAATATTTAGGGTAATGACTGTGAGATTTGATTTTTATCCCTGCCGTATTGTGATGGTAGATGTGGGTTGGTGTATTCATGGACATTGAAGTTTTTTGTGCCTACTCTGAGTTTGGTTGTTGTTATCTGCTTCTTGCAGGCAATTGAGTTTGATTATTTGTTACTTCTCTGTGGAGAATTTCCTGAAATACTCTCTGTAGGTTTGGTTTTGTGTTCATATAATTGTAAATCTCAGTTTTGTCATGGAAAGTTTTTCCTTCACCATCTATTATGAGGGATACTTTTGCTGTGTAGAGTAGTTTGGGTTGGAAGCCAGAGGTTCTTAGACTTTGCAGTGTTTCCTTCCAGGCCCTTCTAGCTTTCAGGGTTTCCATTGAGAAGTCTGAAGTAATTGTGATGGGGTTACCTTTGAACGTGGTGTCCTATTTTTCTCTACCTGCTTTTAGGATTTTCTCTTTGGTGTCAATGTTTAGAGTCTTAATGACAATATGTCTTGGAGAGTTTCTCCTTTGGTCCAGTCTGGAGTTCTGTTGGCTTCTTGTATCTTGATGGGCCTTTCTTTTAGGAGACTGGGGAAGTTTTCTTCAATTATTTTGTTAAATAAGTTCTCCATGCCTTGGGTCTGAATTTCTTCTCCTTCTGGTATTCCAGTGATCCTGATATTAGGACGTTTAATTGTATCCCAAAATTCCCTCATGTTCTGTTCACAGGAACTTTTGAACTTACTGAAATTTTTGAACTCTCGAACTGTTTCTTCCATTTGTCTTCCAGATCAGAGTTTCTATCCTCTACTTGGCTGACTCTATTCTTGAGAGCTTCTAGAGAGTTTTGGACTTGTTCAAATAAGTTTTCATTTTGTACTACTTTTCTATGTATAATTTCCATCCCTCTGTCAAGGTCCCTTTTCACATCATTTTCTCACTTTCTTGATGTTTCTTGGAATTCATCCTTCCATTTCTTTATGTCTTCATTTAGCATGGCCAGCTGATTTTTAAGGTCTTCTTCTTTTTTTTTTTTTTTCACTCTCCCTCAAGTCTCTTAACTCTCTTTGAACTCCTTCCAATTTCTAGTTCTAGTTTAGTGATGGCCGCATCCACATCATTATCGTTCCTTTCTTGCTTTCCTGCAATTTCTACCAGTAGGTTGGTCAGGGTTGCATTGCTCACAGCTTCAATTTGGTGTTCTGATTCAATTTGGTGTCCTAATGATTCTTCTGTGTTTTGGTTAGATGTATGCATTGTAGGACTGGGTGATCTCCCTGGATTTTCTTGCATTTGATTTTTCATGTTATTTCTTTTGCACTGTGGTCTGCCCATGACAGTGTATGGGCACATAGGTGGGTGGATCAGCCTGGGCTCAAGCACAATGGGAATCTGAGGCAGCCTGGGGCAGTTGCCAAGCAGCCTGGGCTTTGGCTCGCACTTGCCAAAGCAGCCTATCTACTGCCTGGCAGGGTCGCCAAAGTTGCCTGAATTCTCAAGCGGTAATGCTCCAAAGTTGCCTGTGTCCAAGCTAGGATTGACACCGAGGCACCAAGCACTGAAGCAGTCCAAACTCTGGCTGGGAACACTGGGACCCGGAAGCAGTCTGTGCTCCCCTGCCACAGGACAATGGCGGAAGGCCAGTGCGGCAGACAGGTAAGGGATGGCACCTGAGCTGGTGCAAGCGAGAGACACAGTCTGAGCTTGTGTGTCAGTTGCTGTGGGACAAGGCTCGCTATCGCCAGGACTCGCTGAATGCGCAGTGGCTGGAGCAGTAAGTGGACGAGTGGGCGAGTGTGTGGAGCAGTCTAAGCTTCCACACACAGGGATCGATTAGTGGGCAGTGGCCCTGGTGGTGGAGCCATGGACACAGCATTTATTTGGTGGGAGGGGTGGGCTACCAGCCCACAAGGGGATCCGCGATTCCCTGTTTTCCCCCCCTCTGTGCCCTCCCACTGACAATGTATTGGAGATTGCTCTCCCCTAAAAACCCCAGCAAATACTTAATTCTTGCCTTTCTTTCCCTGGGATTTGCAGCGCAGCTAGGCGGTTGCCATCTTGGCCGGAAGTCCCCCTTTTCACAACTCTTTTAATGTTATCAGAAGTCTAGGAAATTTGCCCTGTTTTAATGACATTCAATCCTAATATTTGTCTTTTAAAAGACAGAGAGAGACCCCAAGGTTTTGAAGATGGGTAATGAATTTGAGTCTGATATTTTGAAGTTGAAGTGGGATGGTGGAAAAAAAAATGTGTGAGGGTATCTACACCTGTTTGCTTTTAGGCCTTGAAGAACAATCAGAATGGGCCCAGATAAATGGAATTTGACCCTCTGAGGTCAATTGGTGAAACTCGAGAAATCTAGAAAGTTGTTTATATCAATTTTGTAGTTTTGATTTTTATGTCACATTTAGACAGAGCTTAAATAAGTAGACACAATTAGTTAAAACATCTTGATTTTGTTAACCTTGATATTGACATGAGAAATTAAGGCTTACAGAACTTGCCCCAGAGACAGAGTGGGGAATCAGTCGATTTTTACATAAGCATGAGTTTAGGGGAATCTTTTCCAATGCCTGAAAAAATGGCTAATTAGAAGAGAGATATCTGTAGCTGTGTTGTGGAGTTAAGAAGAAACATAACATAAGATAATATTAGTACAGGTCAGAAGCTGTAATACAAGCTATGGCCTGAAACAGTACAGAAACTACAGTGTCAGTACAAAAGACTATGAAATATGGGACATAATTGGCATTAAAGTTTATTACAATACAAGACATAACTATGGGCCAGGGGCCTTTAAATTTTCTATCATAATATGAGGTATGGAACTATAAATAAATTTACCACTTATTATAGAGAATTAAGTTTGAATTATGTAAACAATTAAGGTGAGAGAAATACAGAGAAAAAGCTTTTTAGAAGGTAGGCACATCTTTATTTAAATATCTAATACTTATAAATACAGGAAGAACAGGTTATCAGTTTGAAAATAATGGTTTTATCATCAAATCTAAACTAATTAATTTAATTTAGAAATGTCAGGAAAAGACAAGAAAGACAGCATAAAGTTTTGGCATGTGTATTTGATAACATCTTTGATTAGCTTAGATACCTATGTGGGTACAAATGATCCAGGGAAAGTTGGAAATGGGGCTGTAGAGTTTGAAATCTTTTATTTTAGATGAAGACCTTTGTTTGAGCATGAGGCTGTACCCTGAGGTAGAGAATATGTCATAAGAGTTAATTTACTTATGAGCAATGAATTTGAGATACCAGAAATGAGACAGCTACTTAATTTTTTTTTCTTCTTTTTTGGTTTTTCGAGGTAGGGTCTCACTCTAGCTCAGGCTGACCTGGAATTCATCTGTAGTCTTAGGGTGGCCTTGAGGTCACAGTGATGCTCCTACCTCTGCCTCCCGAGTGCTGGGATTAAAGGCATGTGCCACCATGCTCAGAAGTTATTTAATTATTTGATGGTACATAAAAGAGAATAATCTAGTCATTGTTGGACTAAAATACATGAGTTGTAATATAACCTTTGGCAAATCTATTTTTAAAGAGAAAACACTGTTGGACAACCAATGATTTTAGTTTAAATGTTATTTTAGCCAGGCATGGTGTCACACACCTTTAATCCCAGCACTTGTGAGGCAGAGGTAGGAGGATCACTGTGAGTTCAAGGCCACCCTGAGACTACATAGTGATTGCCACGTCAGCATGGACCAGAGTGAGACCCTGCCTTGGAAAACCAAAAAAAAAAAAAAAAAAAAAAAAAAGGAGTTTTTTTTTTTTTTTTTTAAGAACTTTAATGTTTCAGTATGAGATCCTCGTCGTTGGAAAGTAAACACTAATAAGTGAGCCTTTACCTTAATACTCAGTTACCCCAACAGTTAGAACATTTTTCTTTTTTTTAATTTTTTTTAATTTTTTAAATTTTTCTTTATTAGTTAGGTTTGTATTCAGCAAATACAGTCAGTTTGGTACCATTATTAGGCTCATCCGTGACCTACCCCCTCCCCTTGGCCCCTCCTTGTTGAGGTATACGGGTCATGCATTGTGGAGTTAGCCCACAGTTATGTGTAAGATAATGTCTCTGCATATCATGACCCAACATGTGGCTCTGACATTCTTTCCGCCCCCTCTTCCACAAAATTTCCCTGAGCCATGTTGGGTCAGTTAGAACATTTTTCTACATCTCCCTGTCATCTAACAGTTCCTGCAAACCATCAGCAACTATGGGCAGAAGCTGTATTCAGGAGTATCTAGGTTATCTGATGCCTTGTCACTTTTTATCTCTGCCTGAAGACCATCTTTTTTTTTTAATTTTTATTTATTTATTCATTTATTTATTTTGGTTTTTCGAGGTAGGGTCTCACTTAGCCCAGGCTGACCTGGAATTCACTGTGGAGTCTCAGGGTGGCCTCGAACTCACAGCGATCCTCCTACCTCTGCCTCCCGAGTGCTGGGATTAAAGGCGTGCACCACCATGCCCAACTCTCATCTTTTGTTTTTTAATCTTACTGTTTATATCCTTATACCTTTTTGTACTTGTATTGACCACGTAAACATCTTTGTTAATAATGTTCTATGTATTTATTATTGAAAATCTCTTTTTATATATCCTTTAACAATATCATCTTCTCTTTTACAAAACTTTGACCATTTTATAAGACAATTAAGAGAAATTTGACCCAATTGGCTTATCTTATTATCAATTGACAGGAAAGCAAGTAGTTCAGTATCATGAAGTTAATCATTGTATTATTGGATATCTGTAGAGAAACATCCTGAGCACAAAACCTTAGAATTTGAAGTGAGAAATATATCATAAACCTGCTTTTAATAATTTAACATCATCTAAAATATATAAGCATCAGAACATTTAATGACCATAAGCATTAGAATAATAAATGACCATGAGTTTAGTCACACATAAAGACAGGTTACATGAAACATAGAACACATGACATGATATAGTTGGCCAGCATTAGACATGATAACATGAAACATGGATACATATTTCTTTCTAAGATTTTAGTCATGTTTTAAATTGACGAGGACTTAATCGTAACAGGACAACATCCAGTGGTTTGAATTTAAAGCTGACATTTTTTTGTGGCCATCAGCCATATGTAAGGGAGCTGGGTTTACAGGACTTCCTCTGGTGTTTGTCTTTGTTTATTTTATTTAGCTGTGGGACAGGCACTGGTTTTTCTAGTAATTTCAAGGTTAAGTTTCCCTGTACTGTGATTGTCCCACCTCTGTTATCAGGGACTTTTGGCAGCTATAATGAAAAGAAGGGGGAAAGGGAAAAGAAAGAAAAATAACTTAGAAGCTGTACATTGACTTTAAATTTTAGCAAGGAGAAAAAGATTAGATATCCATATATAGAAGTTAAAAAGTCCAGGTAAAGACAGGAGTTTCTTTTTGGAGGCATGGGAGGTCTTTCCATTTTCTCAAGTCCTCCTCAATTTCTTTTTTGAGTGTAGTACTGGAAGTCCTGGCTCAAGCAATAAGACAGGAGAAGGAAATAAAAGGGATACAATTTGGAAAGGAGGAAGTTAAGTTAGCTTCATTCACTGATGACATGATTGTATATGTAAGAGACTCAAGAGACTCCATCTCAATTTCTTTTTTGAGTGTTTTTATGTTTTTGTTGTAAAGATCTTTCACTTCCTTGGTTAACGTTATTCCAAGGTATTTTTTGTTGTTGTTGTTGCTATTGGAAATTGGACCATGTCCCTTATTTCTTTCTCTGAATCTTTTTCATTTGCATATAGAAAGGCCACTGATTTTTGTACATTGATTTTGTACCCTGATACTGTGCTATAGGAGTTTTAATCACCTTCAGGAGTTTTGGGATGGAGCCTTTCAGGTTTCTTACGTATACAATCATGTCATCAGTGAATAGAGCTAATTTAACTTATTCCCTTCCAAATTGTATCCCTTTTATTTCTTTCTCTTTTCTTATTGCTTGAGCTAGGACTTTCAGTACTATAATGAAGAGCAGAGTTGAGAATGGGCAACCCTGTCTTGTTCATAATTTCAAGGGGAATTCCTCCAGTCTCTCTTCACTAAGTATTATTAGGGCCTTCATGGAAAGGGCTTTGTATATTGCCTTTATTATGAAGTGATGTATTTTGTCAAAGGCCTTTTCTGCATCTGTTGAAAATGATCATGTTTTTTTCATGTTTAACCATGTTTTTCTGGTGTATTACATTGACAGATTTCCATATGTTGAACCACCCCTGCGTTCCTGGGATGAACCCCACTTGATCAAGGTGGATAATGCTTTTGATGTGTTGTTGGATTTGGTTTGCAATGATTTTGTTCAGGGTCTTTGCATCTACGTTCATCAGGGAAATAGGCTTGTAGTTTTCTTTTCTTGTGGCATCTCTGCCTGGTTTTGGAAGTAGGGTGATAGTAGCTTCATAGAAGGAGTTGGTGAGCTTTCCCTGTTCTCCAATTGTATGGCACAGTTTGAGGAATATTGGTTTTTGTTCTTCCATGAAGGTTTTATAGAATTCAGCTGATAAGCTATGTGGTGTTGGACTCTTCTTTTGTAGGAGGTTTTTTATTACTTTCTCAATCTCAATGAGTGTGATAGCTTCTTTTAGGAGATTAATTTGCTCTGAGTTTAGCTTTTTTAGATGGTAGGTATCCAGGAATTTGTCCATCCCCTCCATACTATCCAGATTTGTGGAGTAGAGGTTTTTGAAATAAGTCCTGATGACTCTCCCAATTTCACTTATGTCTGTTGTGATCTCTCTTTTTTCATTTTGAATTTTGTTAATCTAAAGCTCATCTTTTTTCTTGCTTGATCAAATTGGCCAGGGGTGTGTCAGTCTTGTTTATTTTTTTCAAAGAACCAGCTCTTTGTTTTATCAATTTTCGTAATTGTTGTCTTAGTTTCCAATTCATTAATATCTACTCTGATCTTAATTATTTCTTTCCTTCTGGAACTTTTTGGGTTGGATTTTTCTTGATTTTCCAGTGCCTTTAGGTGGATGGTTAGGTTATTGATTTGGGATCTCTCTGTCTTTGTTATGAAGGCATTTAATGCTATGAAGTTTCTCCTGAGGACAGCCTTCATTGTGTCCCATATGTTTTGGTATGATGTGTTCTCATCGTCATTCAATTCTAGAAATGTTGCAATTTCATTTTTTATTTTGTCCACTATCCATTTATTGTTTAAAAGTTTGCTGTTCAAGTCAGGCGTGGTGGCACATGCCTTTAATCCCAGCACTCAGGAAGCAGAGGTAGGAGGATCACCATAAGTTCGAGGCCACCCTGAGATTCCATAGTGTATTCCAGGTCAGCCTGGACTAGAGTGATACCCTACCTTGAAACCACGCCTCCCCCCCCCCCAAAAAAAGTGTTCTGATCAGTTTCCAGGTGCTGATGAGATTCTTGGTGGGTCTTTTGTTGTTCATTTCTAGCAATATAGCATTGTGATCTGTTATCATTCAGGGAATTATGTCAATCTTCCTAAATATATGGAAGCAGACTTTGTGACCCAGTATATCATCTACTTTAGAGAATGTTTTATGAGCTGCTGAGAAGAAAATGTAGTCTGCGGATTTGGGATGGAATGTTATGTAGATTTCTATTAGGTTTGAATGATCTATGGTTTTCTTGAGCTCTCTTACTTCCCTGTTGAGTTTCTGTTTCGATGATCTGTTTATTACTGATAATGGTGTATTGTAATCCCCAACTATGATGGTATTGGTGGTTATTTCTGTTTTATTGTCAAGTAGGTTTTGCTTTATGGACTGTGGTGCCCCTATGTTTGGTGCACACAAATTTATGATTGTAATACCTCTTGATGGATTGTTCCCTTGATAAGTAGGAAGTGGCCTTCTTTGTCTGTTTTGATTATTTTTGATTTGAAGTCTATTTTATCTGATATTAATATAGCTATGCCTGCTTGTTTCTTATTCTGTTTACTTGGAATATTGTTTTCCACCCTTTCACCCTGTGGAGGTGTTTGTCTTTAGTGGTGAGATGTGTTCCTTGAAGACAACAGATTGAGGCGTCTAATTTTCTGATCCATCATCTTAGCTTGTTTGTCTTGATGGGTGAATTAAGGCCATTAATATTTAGGGTAATGACTTGAGGTTTGATTTGATCCCTGCCATATGGTGTTGGTATATGTGGTTTGGTGTTCCCATGGACTTTTCCCTCTGTGCCCTCGCACTGGCAACCTATTAGAGATTTCTCTATCCTAAAAGACCCAGTGAGCCCTTAATGCCTTGCTTTTCTTTCCCGGGGATGTGCAGAGCAGTTTGGTCACCATCTTGGCAGGTTGAAAGAATTCTTAATGCTGAACAGAAAGCAAAATACACACAGGAGGAAATAGGCAAAAATGAACTATGCTGAAATAACAGTGAAAACAAATGAGTAAATGGAAAACAGGAAGCACTACACAATAAGAAGAATGGTGAGAATACATGCATACCTTTCAATAATAACTGTTAATATCATTGGCCTCAATGCACCATCAAAAAGACACAGGCTTTCAGACTGGATTAAAAGAAAGGATCCTGCCATTTGTTGCCTCCATAAAACTCATCTCTCAATAAAAGATAGACACCACCTTAGGGTGAAAGGATGGAAAATGGTATTTCAAGCAAATGAGCCTAGGAAATAAGCAGGGGTTCCTATCCTAATATCTGACAGAATGGACTTCAAACCAACATTAGTGAGGAAAGATAAAGAAGGTCATTATATAATGATTAAAAGAACACTCCAGCAGTAGAGCATTGCAATCTTAAACATATATACACCTAAAATTAGGGCTCCCAGTTTCATCAAACAAACACCATTAGACTTTAATCACAGATAACATCAACCATCAACACCCGACTTTCATCAACTGACAGATCATTCCAGCAAAAATAAACAGAGAGACATCTGAATTAAGTGATGTCATTGAACAAATGGACCTAACAGATATCTACAGAACATTCCATCCAAATGCTGCAGAATATACATTTTTCTCAGCAGCACATGGAACATTCTCTAAAATAGACAAAAACATTCTCTAAAATAGGACACAAAGCAAATCTCCACAAATATAGGAAAGTTGAAATGATCCCTTCTACTCTGACCACAATGGGATTAAACTGCAAATCAGCAACAAGAAAAGCTACAGAGCATACAGAAATTCATGGAGACTGAACAGTACACTATTGAATGATAAATGGGTCATTGAGGAAATTAATAAATTCATAGAATCAAATAATGATGATAATACAACATACCAAAACATTTGAGACACATAAAGGCAGTCATAAGAGGGAAATTTATAGCTCAAAGTGAGTATATTAAGAAATTAGGGAGCTCACAAGTAAACAATTTAAAGCTCCACTGTAAGGCCTTGGAAGAAGAAGAAGGCAAACCAAAAGTCCATAGATAAGAAGAAATCATTAAGATTAGGGGAGAAGTTAATGAAATAGAAACCAAATAAGAATCCAAAGAATCAATGAAACAAAGAGTTGGTTCTTTGAAAGGATAAGCAAGATTGATAAGCCCTTAGCAAATTTGACCAGAAGAAAGAGAGAAGAGACAAAAATTAATAAAATTAGAGATGAAAAGGGCACCATTACAACAGATACCAAAGAAATTCAGACAATTATAAAGATATACTTTATATATATATATATATATATATATATATATATATATATATATATATATATATACATGCTTCTAAGATTGAAAATCTGAAAGAAAGGGATGAATTCCTTGATTCATATGACCTACCAAAATTAAATCACGTTGCAGGTAAACCATTTTGATAGACCTAGAACAAGTACAGAAATCCAAGCAGTTATAAAAAGTCTTCCAACTAAAAGAAGCCCAGGCCAGATGGATTCACAGGTGAATTTTACCAGACCTTCATGGAAAAACAAACACCACATGTTCTCAAACTTTTCCATAAAATAGAAAAGGAAGGAATTCTACCAAACTCCTTCTTGAAGCCAACATCATCCTCAGACAAGGATGGAACAAAAACAGAAAATTACAGACCAATCTCCCTCATAAACATAGATGCAAAAATTCTGAACAAAATAATGGCAATCAAAATCCAAGAATATACCAAAAAATTATTCACCCCGACCAAGTTGGCTTTATCCCAGGGATACAGGAATGGTTCAACATACAGAAATCAATAAATGTAATACATTGTGTAAATGGTCTGAAGGGCATAAATCACATGATCATCTCAATAGATGCAGAAAAGGCATTCAACAAAATCCAACATCCTTTCATGGTAAAAGTATTACAGAAACTGGGAATAGAAGAAACATATCTCAACATAATAAACACTATGTATGAGAAACCTACAGCCAACATAATAACAAATGGTGGAAAACTTGAAGCTTTTCTACTAAATTCAGGAACAAAACAAGGGTGTCCACTGTCCCCACTTTTATTTAATATAGTACTGGAAGTCATAGCTATAGCAGTAAGTCAAGAGACACATGAGTAAATTACAAATTGTAAAGGAAGAGAGCAAAGTATCACTAGTTTTGATGATATGATTCTATACATAAAAGACCCTAAGAACTCTACCAGCAAACTGTTAGAGCTGATAAACACTTTTAGCAAGGTAGCAGGATACAAAATAAATACACAGAAATCAGTAGCTTTCCTATATACTAACAACAAATGTGCAGAGAATGAAATCAGGGAATCTCTCCCATTCACAATTGCCTCAAAATAAAAAAAAATAAATAAATAAAGTGCCTTGGAATAAAGTTAACTAAGGAAGTGAAGGATCTCTACAATGAGAATGTTAAAACACTCAAGTGAGAAAATGCAGAAGACACAAGGAAATAGAAAAAAATCCCATGTTCTTGGATTGGAAGAATCAATATTGTGAAAATGTCAATATTAACAAAAGCAATCTACACATTTAATGAAATTCCCATTAAAATTCCAATGGCATTCTTTACAAGAATAGAAAAAACAATCCTAAATTTCAATTGGGAGCACAAAAAAAACCTCAAATAGCCAAAATAATTTTTAGGAACAAAATAAGGTTGGTGGTATCACTTTATGTGATTTTTAAGCTATGTTATAAAATCATCGTAACAAACACAGCATGTTATTAACACAAAGACAGACATGTAGATCAATAGAACAGAATAGAGGACCCAGATGTTAATCCAGGCAGCTACAGCCATATGATTTTTGACAAAAATGCCAAAAATATTCATTGGAGAATAGACAGCCTCTTCAACAAGTGGTGCTGGGAAAACCGGATATCTATACATAGAAAGATGAAAATAGATCCTTGCCTTTCTCCATGCACAAGAACCAAATCCAAGTGGATCAGGGACCTTAATAGTGGACCTGAAACTCTGAAATTTCTGGAGGAAAAGGTAGGGGAAACCCTTCAACATATTGGCATAGGTAATTATTTTCTGAATATGACCCCAATTGCTCAGAAAATAAAACCACTAATTAACAACTAGGATCTCATGAAATTACAAAGCTTTTGTACAGCAATGGACACTGTGAATAGAGAAAAGGGACAACCTACAGAATGGGAGGAAATCTTTCCCAGTTACACATTTTACAGAGGATTAATATCCAGAATATACAAACAACCCATAAAACAGAACAATAAGAAATCAAACAACGCAATCAGAAAATGATCTATGGAACTAAATAAAGAGGTCTCACTGGAAGAAATATAGATGGCATATAAACATACAAAAAAGTTTTCTATATCTTTAGCCATCAGGGAAATGCAAATTAAAACAACCTTGACATTCCATCTCTCTCCCATCAGAACGGCTACCATCAAGAAAAGAAATGAACAAGTGTTGGTGATGATGTGGTAAAAGCAAACCCTTCTGCACTGTTGGTGGGAATGAAATCTGGTACAGCCATTGTGTAAATCAGTGTGGAGGTTCTTGAGACAGCTAAAAATAGATATGCCATATGATCCAGCTATAGCACTCCTAGGCATGTATACTAATGAGTCTTCTCACTACCTTAGAGATACTTCTTGCACAACCATGTTTATTGCTGCTCTATTCACAATAGCTAGGAAGTGGAACCAGCCTAGATGTCCCTCCACAGAGGAATGGATAATAAAGATGTGGTACATCTACACAATGGAGTTCTATTCAGCGGTAAAGAAAAATGAAATTATGAAATTTTCAGGTAAATTGATGGATCTGGAAAGGATTATAGTAAGTGAGTTTATCCAGACCTAGAAAGCCAAATGGTGCATGTTCTCTCTTATATGTGGATCCTAGCTACACATGTATAGACTTGTGTGTGATCTGGAACCAAAAACCAGTAGCAGAGGCACATAAGCTAGAATAAGGCTATAAGGGAGGGTGGAGAGGGAAGGTCTTAAGAGGGCAGTATTGTATATATATATATATATATATATATATATATATATATATATATATATATATATATGTAGAAGAACAGATTTCAGGGAGGGGAAAGGCCTAAGCGAGGTCAGGGGAAGCGATTGTATAAAAGAAGGGCATGGGTGGGGGACGGTCATTCAAAATTCAAGATATTCTGAATAAGACATATGAAAATCTACTTTCTTAAACAATAGAACATCCAGAAGCAATAGATTCTTTCTAGAAAAATTTCAGTGTCTAGGATGGATACCTTCCAGTGAGTCATTGGCCAGGGAGGTCCCTGTTGCCTCCAAAACATTACAGGCTACTGCCAAGGCCCTGGGTTCCCCATGAGAAAAAGATGGTAATACCCTATTGCTGAAGACTTCACATGCCCGAGTGGCAAAGTCACTGAGAAGTCAAGTTGGTGCTGAGCAGAAAACCTTCTCCCTGTAGCCCAGCCAACTGAAAGCTGCAAAAAGCTGTACTGTATTCAGTCTTATAGAAGACAGGAGTCATCATCAATGAAAACAGTGGACACTGGAAACCTTACGTTTGGCCAGACAGGCCAAATGACTGAAGGAGTGCAAGAGTGGTATGTCTGCTCTCGGAGAACCCAACCACTCTCTAATTGGACTGAAGGCCATTCTGTGGGAGGGAATACATTCCTGGAACTGAAAACCTAATCAAAAGCCTATGGAAGGGGAGGTCATGAGCCTTAGGGATATAAGGCCTGCTCTTATCTGGATAAATGCATATATTACTCTCACCAAATTTCCATGAAAGCACTATACTTAATGTTCATACTCATATTTTTTTGTTGTTTATTTTTATTTATTTATTTGAGAGCAACAGACAGAGAGAGAAAGAGGGAATGGGTATGCCAGGACTTCCAGCCACTGCAAACAAACTCTAGATGCGTGCGCACCCTTGTGCATCTGGCTAATGTGGGTCCTGAGGAATTGAGCCTCAAACTGGGGTCCTTAGGGTTCACAGGGAAGCGCTTAACTGCTAGGCCATCTCTCCAGCCCCATACTCATATATTAATTCTACTTTCACTTCTGTTTAGAAAAGCTTCTCTTTCCAGATGGCGGTGACCACTGGGATGACCCAAAAGGCAACATAGTGCTGAGAGGAAGGGATGAGGAGTGTTCAGCACTGAAACATCTCACACCCTTCAAGGCTCAGGGTCCATTGCAGAAGAGGTGGTGGAATGAATGTAAGAGCCAAAGGAAGGGTACCAATCCTTATATACAACTGTCCAGACAGAATTTGTCTTCAATATCCAAGACCTAGCAGTGCCTAGCAATACCCACACAAGACCCTCATAATAGGAGAAAAAGATGATGACATCGAATTAAAAGAGGGACTAATGGATAGAAGGAGGGGATATGACAGCTAGCAGAGTTATGGAGATAGTGGCGGAGGGGAGTGGAGGGGAGGGAAATACCATGGTTTGTTGTCTGTAAGTATAGAAGTTGTCAACAAAATTTTATATATATATATATGTACCTGTAGCTGGGCAGGGCCTCCCTCTGTGGAGGATTCAGTGGATACTGGAGGCCCAAGGCCCCAGTGTGCAGCCCAGGGCAAATATGTAGGATTCAGTAAGCCCAGGACCCCAGGGGTGTAGCCCAGAGCAGGGCCTCTGTGGTGGTTTGATTCAGGTGTCCTCCATAAACTTAGGTGTTCTGAATGGTACGTTCTCAGATGGTGGTAATTTGCCTACTGGAGGCAGTGTATTGTTGGTGGTGGGCCTATGGGTATTATATCCATCTTTCTCTTGCCAGTGTTTGGCATACTCTCCTGTTGCTATTGTCCACCTGATGTTGCCAGGGGGTGATGGCTCATGCCATTGTTTTCCTGTACCATTATGGAGTTTACTCTCAAATCTGGAAGTGAAGCCAAACCCTTTTTTTCTTAAAAAATACCTGATGCTATGGGGATATTTATGTTTAAAGCCAACATATGGAAAAATTAACAGGATATGGGAAGAGAAAGATGCACAGTTAACATTTGCTGTTAATGTTACCTACATTGAAAATATTCCTTCTACATATTTCAAATAATAATGTCACAATAATAATGATTTACATGGAAGGCCTGAGCATGTATGACCTTCATGTGTGGCCTTATTGATTTTCTAGGTGTAAACCTGAAATTTTCTGGAATGTGCTGTAAAATGTTGGTGAAGGAGATCAAGAGAGGAGACTTTATGCCCTAGGCTCTTGACATGGTGAGTTTTTGCCTGGCTTCTTAACAAGAGGTGAAAAATGGCAATCTCATTTAACAATGTGATGATGTCCACTGGCTCCCCATTGCCTATGTCACTTGATTGCTGCGTTCTTACCCTCAAGACCCCCTAACCTGTCATCTCCTGGAACACCCATAACTTAGTTCATGTGTAACTGAATACCGAGATGATCTTCTATCTATTCCTGGGTCCTCAGGTTCCACTCTATATCCCACCTACCCAGGACTTCATCTTTGTGTACTGAACTTTGTCTCTTGGGTATGGTGACTTTAGGTGATGCCCAACTGCCACTGACCATCATGAAACTGCTCACTGTGGCCTGGCCATGTTGTCTGGGTTTGAGGGGGATGTTTTAGCCATCAGGCAGAAGTCTATGAAGGTTCTCAGATTGCAGCATGATGGTGGATGCTATTGTATTATTGACCCAGATGCATAGGTACTTAGCCCACATGTGGTTTTGGCACAGGAACTTAGTGTCTGGTCAGGGAGTGGTATGAGGTGGAAAGTGTTGCGTTAGTGTGGGATGGTTTGGGAAGTTTGTTTCCCAAAATGCCCTGTGAGCAGATGAATGGAAGTGACTTTGGTCAATGTACAACATCATGACCACCAACTCCACCAAGGCAAACAGTAATCCACTTGTGTTTTATGAAACTTTTTGTAGACCCTCACTGCAACTACCCTGGGAAGCATGGCCAGAGCTCAAGGTCACAACCCACCTGTGAAGTTTTCTATATGCTTCTGGGTTTGTGACCTAGGTTATTTACCTCAGCATCTTTCAACCTTTGAATAAATCTCATTTTGATTGTCCTATTTCAGGCATGTGACTGTGACCCCTTTATTTCCCATGTGATAAGCACATCTATCTCTATTATCTACCTCTATTATCTCATTTCTCTGATTACCTCTTCCCTATGAAGACTTTCCTTCAGGTCCTGAAATTTGTAGGTCATGTACTGAACTCATGATTCCCATTTCCAGGCTGGAGGACCTTAATTAGGCATTCATTCTCTCTCTCTCTCTCTCTCTCTCTCTCTCTCTCTCTCTCACACACACACACACACACACACACACACACACATACTTGTGCATGTATCTTTGTATTATCTTTGTTTCTAAGGTACTTTGCCAAACTGAAATGATAACTCAGGATGCAGGAGTCCAGGAAGGAGTAGCTGTGTGCAGAGTTCTCATCCATTCCTATCTCCTTCCTTCTATCTCTGTATGTCTTCAGTGCTCTGTTAAGGTGAAATAGGGAAAAGGGCCTGTCCTTTCTTTCAAATCTCCCCACAAACCTAAGTGGTGTAGGCTTTTATTCCTTGCAAATGAGGAGGCTGAGGCAAGAATAAATGTACAAAAGTTAGAATATCCTGTAATACAGAACATCTTCCAGGTGAAGTTGGGCAACTTAGTGCAATCCTGTCTCAAAAACAAAACAAAACAAAACAAAACAAAACAAAAAAAACCCTAAGGTATACATTTAGATCATAGAGTACTTGCCTGACATACTCAGGGTCTATGTTTCATTTCTTATCACCTTCCTCCCATGAGACCTTAGTCAACCATTGCTCTTATGATTGGCCAATATGATGAAGTCAGCCTCTGCCTACCACAGTATTGAGGCCACAAAAAAGGCAGAGTAAAATGTTATTTTGGAGATGGGTCTGATTTAGTATTTACTTGCTGTGTCTGATCCTTGCTCTTAAAGATTATGGTAGTGTGAACTCTGAAATCCCCTGTTCTGCCCTATGAGCTGGTCAGATGCCACCTTTTCCTTAGTGTGCAATTCTGAGGTTGGCATAGAAATCTGCCCCAAACCTGGCACTTTCTTCCCTAGCACATTCAGTCAGCTGTTTTTTGGTTCCTATGGTAGTTTGAATGGATGTCCCATAAAATGATTCAGTACTTTTATTAAAGCTTTTTGGATTTCCAGGTATGTGACTGGAGGAGGTGTCACTGTGGGCAGATTCTAGGGTCCAGCTCTAAAGTGTGGGGGAAGATCTGAATTCCAACCTAAGATATGCAAAATTCTGAGCTTTCTTTGGAGTTCCTGAAGTGTGCTTGAATTGCTTGCCTGGATTCATTCTGTTGCCCATGCCCAGAAAATTTGATCAAGATTAAATTTTAAGTGACAGATGTGCTTGGCGGAAGATATGGAACTGAGAGGTACATGATTTTAAGTTGTAAAAATTCCAGTTTAAAGTTTACTAGCATGGAGACTGGTTTTAGGGTACTGAAGCTGCCATTGTCAAACTCACTAGCAATATTAAGGAAGATGGCCCAACTCCTTTATGTTGAAACAATGGAGAGGATGCCTGAGGGAAAACTAAATGATAGAAATACGAAGTCTTTTGTAAGGAGTTGACTGAAAGGAAGGAACTTGTTCTTCAAGTCACTGATTTATTTTGTCCCTGAATTAATAATATGACTATGTCCTACACACCTGGTATTGGTTTTTGAAGCATGATGAATGCATGGCATGGTCATAAAATACACACAGTTACAGAAACTACTGCTGAAACATAGCATATAGGCAGGACATGATGACCCTGGGAAGTTATCTGGAGAAGCCATTGGAACATGGATGGTGGTTTACATGGAGACCCAAAGATGGTTTGGATATACCAGGTCTGTGCAAGGGCTGCAGTGCTATTCATCCCAGCTAAAGGGGCAGACTTGGAAAATTCGAAGACAGTCAGTTGCTGGTTATGATAGTGGACTTGAACTGCAGGTGTTTGATGTTTGCTTGATGGTTATTGAGTTTGCATTGTTCTAGTCTCTCTTTGTTTTGCCTTGTCGCAGTTGGAAATGTTTACTCTGTGCCTTTAAATGTTGAAATTATATAACTTGTTTTTATTTTACAGAACTTGCAGCTAAGAGACTATCTTAAGTCTTAGATGAGACTTGGGATTTTAGAACTATCTTAAGTTGGTAAAGGCTGTGGGAACCTTTGCATTTCGAATGAACACAATATACAATGTGAAATGACTATGAATCTGTTGTGCCAAGACCCCTGACCAGGAGCCAAGAACCCCAGTCACCCACGAGTCACCCAGAGAACTGCTACAGAAGCTGAGACACTTGAATGTAAAAGCAACAGGTTTCTTTTAATGTCAAGCTTAAGCAGGGACTCTATCCACACAGACCAATGCAGCAAGAGTGGGAGAGAGCCCCGACCTTCTAAAAGTAGGGGTTTATAAAGGAAAAAGAGCAGGAAGGGGACAATGGAGTTACATCACATTGCATCTTTTAAAGTGATTGGTTCCAAGAAGGCACACGTGGGAACATTTCTAGTTGTTTATCTCTGGTCAGCAGACCATTTGCAGAACCTATCTTTTGCAAGAAGCCGGAGGCCCCCACAGCTAAGTATTTCTGGAATGTCCTGTCAAGCAAGCGAGCATGAGTTACAGAAGCAAAGGTCAGCACGTTAGTTAGCTAGTTCCTTATCTGAGCTGAGCATGGACTCTTTTGTTCACAATGATTTGTTCTAAAATGGCAGTACCATTGTTTAATTATTTACACATTATTTCTTTTCGGTCTCTCATTTCCCCCTCTCTATGTATTTTGGGGAGCCTATCTAGGGTCCCTATTTGAGTGTTTAAATATTTCCTTATCTATGTTGGTTGTCACTAGATGGTAAGAGTGATTTCTTTGTACCATCAATTGGATGGTGCCTAGTCATGGTTTCATAAACTGTAATAGTCTATTTAAGATGCAGGGGCCGAAAATAAGTAACAATAACAGGATGAGTAGGGGTCCCAGGAGAATAGATATTAAGGTAGTAAACGAGGGGGAACTATTGAACCATGACTCAAACCATACTTCCTGAGCCTTCCATTCATGTTGCCACTTTTCTAATCCTTCCCTGACTTTAGTCATGCTGTCCTTCACTTGGCCAGAGTGATCCCTGTAAAAGCAGAACTGTTCTCCTAGGGCGGCACATAATCCTCCTTGTCTGAGGAACAGCAGACCTAATCCTCTCCAGTTTTGCAGTGTCACCTCTGCCAATGAGCTCAATGAATCCTGTAAATGGGTAATTGATTATTCTAGTTCTCGAATACCCTGATCTATGCTTGCCCTCAAGGTGGGATACAGCTGTCCGTGTTGGATGAGGGCTGCTGTTCCTGTCCCAATACCAGCTGCTACTCCTGAACCTAGCAAGAGACTTAGGGTGATTGCAGTGACTATTTCTCTTTTTGCCTTATGGGGGTTCTGGGTTTCAATATAGGTTTGTAAGAAGTCCTCATCTAAGTGGTATAGGATCCTGGGTAGCAGTCTGACCTGGACACAAAAGTCTGCAGTGAGGTTGAAAGTAGGTAGGTACAGACAAGGGGTTAGGCCAGTGGAACAGGCCCACCATGTGTCATTATGGGGGACTAGGTATGTCAGAGATTGGTTTACTTGGTGGGTTTGGTTGCAGAGATGGTTAAGGTCAGTAGGGACTTTACCTACACAAGTGCCCCCTGACAGGCCATCAGTTATCTGTTGAAGGGTTATTTTAGGACCTGGGGTCCATCTACATTGGGAAAGGCCTTCAGCAAAGGAATAAGTTCCCTGAACAGCAATAGCCTCTTAATAAGGAAGGGCAGTGACATAACATAACCAGCAAGAAGTAGTTAACTCTGGTCTTGAAGTATTTAGGTAAAGATAAGCTTGTAATATATTTTGGAGCTGGTCTCTATTATTAAGGTTAGGCTTGGCTCTTAGAAGAGTGTTAGGAGGTGGAGCTAGAGCAGAATTTCCTGGTAGTGGCTTTTGGGGAGCGACTAAAACTTTATTGGGGCCTAGAGATGAGCTATGTAGGGGTTTAGCTTGTAATCGTATCCCTAGGAGGGCCCCGGGGTCAGCGCTGACTACAGTCTCTTTGGTATAGAGTTGGATGCCGCATATCAGTCCTCTAATCCAGTCATGGTTTGTTTTCCCCAAATCAGAAAAGGTGATTTGAACTGGGTTGCAGGTTTTGCTGCCCCACGGACAAGCCGGTTTGGATTTTCTTTTTATAGAAACTTAGCCTTTCATTCTAGGCGCTGTCCAAGATATATTTCCTGTAGATACGCAGGACCATGAATTACAAAAGAATTGGTCTGGTTCTCCACAAGTTTTAGATCGCTCTGTCCCCAGGTGTCCTGGACAAGCGTAGAATTCCTTTGTTTGTAAGGCTTTTTGTCCCCCCCCCCTACAGTATGATAATACTGTATCAATGTTCCCAGGTCAAAATACAAAGCTGGGAATCAAGTCCAAAGTGAGTATATGCCATTCAAAGAACTGAGAACTTCTAGGGTAGCTGCATTATATACTTGCATTTAAGGTTCATGGGTGTATGGATTGAGGGGTGCTCCAGGTGAGGGACAAATGGGGAGGCTATCCCAACCTGGGAGAAAGAGCAACAAACAGTCAGGTACATCAGGAGATTGGGGCTTAGGATATGGCACCTCGATGAAGGCGAAGCTTGAGTGGGTCTTCTGGATCAGGGTGGCCCATCCATTTGTCTAGCGTTTTCTTGGCTGCCTTCATGTGATCCCAGTGGACCCAGAGCACAATGCCATTCACTTTTATGGCTGTTGGGGTCATCATCAGCACGATGTAAGGGCCCTTCCATCTGGGTTCCAGTGACTTTCGCTGGCACCTCTTGACGAGGACTTTATCTCCTGGTTGGAACCTGTGAGCTTGTGGGGGAACAACAGTCTCATATATAGCCCTCAAGTGTGGCCAGATCTTTTTGTGAGTAAGTTGTGAATGCTTTAAGGAGCGAATTAGGTCTTGGTCATCCATTTGCGCTAGAAGGTCAGTTTGGAGGCTTGGGATAATAGGAGGCGGCACTCCAAACATTATCTCAAAAGGAGTCAGACTCATATGATATGGGGAGTTTTGCACCCAGAACAGAGCGAAGGGAAGGAGAGACACCCAGTCAGCACAAGTTTCTAAAGGTAATTTAGCCAAGGTCTCTTTTAGAGGTCTATTTATTCTTTCTACCTGTCCTGAACTCTGAGGGCGGTAAGCACAATGCAATTTCCAACTGGCCCCCAGTGCAGTGGCTATTCCCTGACTTACCTGAGATATGAAAGCTGGTCTGTTGTCTGAACCTAGAGAGGTTGGGAAGCCATACCTGGACAATAGCTCTTCTAGTATCTTCTTAGCCACCACCTGTGCAGTCTCTGTTTTTGTAGGGAAGGCTTCTACCCAGTCTGAAAATGTATCTATAAACACTAAGAGATACTTATATCCTGTTTTTCCAGTCCTAATTTCAGTAAAATCTAATTCCCAATAGGCTCCCGGTGTAGTTCCTCTCAGTCTGGTTCCTGGATTGGAGGGAAGGGCTATAGCATTAGTTATACAGCAAGGCTGGCAAGTAGATACAATTTTCTCAATGGTCTGGCTGGCATTTTTTATTTTGAGGTGGGAGTTATGCAGTAACTCCTGCATCCGCTTAATTCCTGGATGGGAAGAACGCTGGATCTTTTTGAGAATTCCCTGCCCCAATCTTTGAGATAGAATCAGGCAGCCATCCTCTGTTTTCCACCAGTCATCAGACTGTTGGGCTCCTTTTAATTGCTTAATCCATGTTAAGTCTTCTGAGGTGTATTTTGGAACATCCAGGAGCTTTCTGCCTCTGGTGTCTACTAGGACAGGGGCTATCCTAGTTGCCAGAGCCACTCGTTTGGCCATCTGGTCAGCAAAGTTGTTTCCTTAGGGAATTAGTCCGTCCCCTTTCTGGTGTCCTGGACAGTGAATGATAGCCACCTGTGTGGGGCCCCAGAGGGCTTGGAGCAGATCTAGGATCTCTTGCTTGTTTTTAATGGTTTTCCTTCAGCTGTCAAGAGCCCCCTCTCTCTGTATATTGCTCCATGGATGTGTGCCATAGCAAATGCATAACGGCTGTCTGTATATATATTTAATTTTTTTATTAGCCCCTAGTGGTAAGGCCTTTGTGAGGACTATAAGTTCTGCCTTTTGGGCTGACGTGCCTGCTGGAAGGGATTCTGCCCAAATGATGTCTGTCCCTGAAGTGACTGCAGCCCCTGCGTACCTGTGTCCGTCCTGGATGAAGCTGCTGCCATCCGTAAACCAGGTTACTTCGGCGTCTTTGAGGGGGATGTCCTTGAGATCTGGCCTTATGCTGTACACGTGAGTCAGTATCTCTGTGCAGTCATGGAGAGGCAACAGAGTGGCGGGGTTCAGAGTAGTGGGTGTCTGGAAAGTTATTCTGGCTGGACTCAGTAGCAGGATCTGATAGTGGACCATGTGGGCATTGCTGAGCCAGTGGTCTGGTGGTTGCTCTAGTACCCTCTCAATGGTGTGAGGGGTGGCAACAGTTAGGTTTGTCCCAAAGTCAGCTTGTCTGCATCCTTGACCAGAAGGGCCATGGCAGCTATAATCCTCAGACATAGGGGCCACCCTGCAGCTACAGTGTCCAGTTTTTTTGACAAGTAGGCAACAGGGCGCCACCAGAGTCCTAAGCTTTGGGTGAGGACTCCCTTAGCTATCCCACTATGTTCATCTATGAAGAGCGTAAATGGCTTAGTCACATCAGGGAGGCTTAGGGCAGGGGCTTCTAGAAGGCATATCTTTAAGTCATCAAAAGCTTGTTGGCGATGATCCATCCATTGGAAAGGCTGGTTTTCCTTGGTGGCTTCATATAGAGGTTTTGCCAATTCCACGAATCCAGGGATCCTCAGACGGCAGAAGCCTGCTGTGCCAAGGAATTCTCTAACTTGCCTGGGTGAGGTTGGTGTTGGGATCTGGAGAACAGTGTCTTTCTGGGCATCTGACAGCCAGCGTTGGCCATCTCGGAGGATGTATCCCAGGTATGTCACCCGCTGCTTACAAATCTGGGCCTTCTTAGCAGAGGCTTGGTATGCCAGATTGCCCAACATCTGCAGGAGGTCTCTGGTTCCCTCCAGGCATATCTCTTGGCTGACTGCTCCTATTAAGAGATCATCTACATATTGTAACAGAGTAAGTCCTGGGTTACGTACCTGGAAGTTTGAGAGGTCTTCATGTAAAGCCTCATCGAAGATCATAGGAGAGTTTCTGAATCCTTGAGGCAGCCAGGTCCAGGTAAGTTGGCCATTGATTCCAATCTCTGGATCATGCCATTCAAAGGCGAAGTATGGTTGCCTCTGTGGGGCTAAGGGTAGGCTAAAAATGCATCTTTTAAGTCCAGAACAGTAGATTTCCCAACAGAGTATAAGGATTGGGAACTGTTGGGTGAATATCCATCGTTCTTTTATTTATTTCCCTCAGATCCTGTACTGGGCGGTGGTTGTTTGAGTTAGGCTTTTTCACTGGTAGGAGGGGAGTGTTCCAGGCTGACTGCACTGGCTTTAAGACTGTGGGGGGTGATCCCCTGTTTGGCCTCCATTGGCATTGGGTATTGTCGTGCCCTGACTGATGTGGCTCTGGGTTTTAGTTCCACCAGTATGGGGGGGCCTGCGTTGTGCATATCGCATCCCACCAGTTTCTGCCCAAGCTTGTGGATATTCCATCAACCAGGAAGAATCTAAAAGTTCCCCCTCCTTGGTATGTTTTTGGAAAAGCCTATATTCTTCTGTTAGATTGGTAGTTACAAGAATTGGGCTATTGCAGTCTTTAATTTGGGTGAAGATCCGCCATGGCAGAAACTTGTGTCCCCTGTTCTGAAAAGGATATCTGGGCTTTCATTTTAGATAACAAGTCATGTCCCAACAATGGATATGGGCATTCAGATACGACCAGGAAGGAGTGAGTCACTTGTTTGGTGCCTAAATTAACAGTCCTCCTAGTTGTCCATTGGTAAGGTTTGGTGCCTGTGGCTCCCTGGACCCAGGTAGTTTTCTTTGTCATGGCCCTCTCTGCTTGTAATAGTACCGAATTCTCTGCCCCAGTGTCCACCATAAAAGCTATTTCCTTCCACTCCACGTCAAGGGTTAGCCTGGGCTCAGGGAGGGGAACTGATCTCTGTCCCCCTCAGTCACTATCTTCTTGAGTGGCCACCAGGATATTGGTCCATTGTTTATTTTTGGGACAATCTCGGACCCAATGTCCTTCCTCCTTACAGTAAGCACATTGATTCTTTCTTACCTTAAATTTTGTTCCTTTACTGTCTCCCTTCCCATGGGGTCTCCCTGTGCAGGTGGTGTCCCTGGTGGTGAGATTTCCCGTGGCATCCAGAATTTCCTTAAGATCTTGACAATGCTTGGTCTGTTGTAGTTCTAAGATCTTAGTGAAATTTCTTTCCTGTCTCCTTTCTTGTTTAATTTCTTTTTCCTCTATGATTTCTCTTTTATCAAAGACCTTTTCCACCACTGCTAATAAGTCCCTAATGTTTTTCTCTCCAACCTTTCTAATGACTATAACTTTTTCTTAATATCAGGGGCGGCCTGATTAATAAAAGCAAACATGACAGTTGTGGCTGCTTCCCCTGACTCAGGCTCATATGGATTGTACCTACGGAAGGCTTCTTGAAGTCTTTCTACGTAAGCAGCTGGACTCTCATCAGGTCCCTGTCTGACATCATATACCTTAGACATATTAGCAGGCTTTCTTGCTGCTGCCCTGAGACCTCCTAACAGAGTCAGGCGATAAATCAGGAGTCTCTCCCTACCTTGTGCCGTATTGTAGTCCCAGGTGGGGCGGGGAGTCGGGAAACTGCCATTTATTATGGCAGCGTCAGTGGTGGGGTCTCCTGTAGGCCCTGGAATGAGTTTGCGTGCACTTTTAATGATCCTGCCTCGCTCCTCGGTGGTGAACAAAACCTGTAGGAGCTGCTGGCAATCATCCCAGGTGGGCTGGTGGGTGAAAAGCACAATTTCTAACAGATTAGTCAGTGCCCTAGGATCCTCAGAGAAGGGAGCATTCTGAGAGCACCAATTGTACAGGTCACTAGTGGCAAAAGGCCAGTAGTGAAAGGGCTGGTTCCCATCTGCATCAATGGGTCCAGTAGGGTGGAACGGCAGAGCCACTGTCTGTTCCGGGACTTGTGGGGTAGCCGCCCTCTGGCTCCCTGTAGCCTGAGCTGGTCCCTCTAGATTAGAAGGCAGGCCAGCTGGGGCTGGGGCCTCTAGTGGGGGTTGGGGAGGATTAGGGTCAGGAGGAGGTACATAGGGAGGAGGGAAGATGCCAATTTCCTTGTTTCCCCCTGTGAGGATGGGGGCCATCACCTCCGCAGTGGGTTTGATATCTTTTTTAGGGGAGGCGGCCAACACCTGTGAAGAAAGGGGTAGGGAAGGAAGGAAGGGCTTTATCCAAGGGAGAGGTTCTTCTATCAAATTTCTCCAGGTCACAATATAAGGAATCTGGTCAGGGTGTCCACTCCTAGGATGAAAAACTATTTTTTCAACTTCTAATATGATATTCAGGTGAAAAGTTCCCTCCGGTGGCCATCCTACATCAAAGGTGGGCCACGCCGATGTACAGAACGTGATCCATTTGCCTTTCTTAACAGCTACTCCATTCTCTTGGGCGCACTCCAGTGTGCCAGACAGAGTCCTAGAGGGGAAGAAGGTGTCTGTCCCATGTTATAAACATCCAGGGAAAAGCATCCGAAGGATCAGGGTGAGCATAACATACAGACACACGAGTACAACACACAGAGGGCCCAATAGAGAGCTATGCGTGCTTCAGAGCTAAAGTCAGATCCATGGTGGCCAAACAAGTCTGTGTCCTTAAGGGACAGCTCAACAATACCAAACACAGTACGAATGGGAGCTGGTCTCCCCAGTAGGTTGGCTCTGTCCTCCGGGACAGGGTCCCCACTCAAATGAGGGGGCAAGACATCTCGAGCCTCCTCCAGGTCTGCTCTTATGGTGCGTCCACCAGGGACATAAGACCTGTTCAGAATTACAGAATTACAAATGCCGCGAATGTGGCCTGCCGGCAAACAAAGTAAAAGGGAAGAAAAAAGAAAAGGAAAAGGAGCGCTCAGTTACTCATCCGACCGGTCGGAGAAGAAATCTTCGGAGTCTTGGGTTCGTTGGGGGTGTCTCTGCAGATCCTTGACGAGCCCCCAAGATGTTGTGCCAAGACCCCCGACCAGGAGCCAAGACCCCCGGTCACCCAGGAGTCACCCAGAGAACTGGCGCAGAAGCCAAGACACTTGAATGTAAAAGCAACAGGTTTCTTTTAATGTCAAGCTTAAGCAGGGACTCTACCACACAGACTGACACAGCGGGAGTGGGAGAGAGCCCCAACCTTCTAAAAGTAGGGGTTTATAAAGGAAAAAGAGTGGGAAGGGGACAAAGGGGTTACATCACATCGCATTTTTTAAAATGATTGGTTCCAAGAAGGCGCACACGGGAACATTTCTAGTTGTTTATCTCTGGTCAGCAGACCATTTGCAGAACCTATCTTTTGCAAGAGGCCAGAGGCACCCACAGCTAAGTATTTCTGGAATGTCCTGTCGAGCAAGCGAGCATGAGTTACAGAAGCAAAGGTCAGCACGTTAGTCAGCTAGTTCCTTATCTGAGCCGAGCCCGGACTCTGCTTTTGTTCACAATGATTTGTTCTAAAATGGTAGTACCATTGTTTAATTATTTACACGTTATTTCTTTTTGGTCTCTCAAATCTATGGAGGACCAGGGGCAGAATGTGGTAGTTTGAATGGATGTCCCCCAATAAGATTCAGGAGTTTTATTAAAGCTTCTTGGATTTCCAGCTACCTGGCTGGAGGAAGTATCAGTGTGGTCAGGTCCTAGGGTCTAGCTCTAAGTAGTGGAGGCAGATCTGAATTCCAACATAAGATATGCAAAATGCTGAACTTTGTTTGGAGTTCCCGAAGTGTTCTTTCATGTGCTTCTGTGGCTGTTGGCTTTTCTTCCTGTGTGAACCTGTTAAAGGACAGCCCAGCTTCTTCTGCCATTACAGAACTTCCCCCTATCTGTAAGCTTCAATAAAATCCCTTCCTTCCTAACTGCCTGGTTTGGAAGTTCATCCCAGTGACATGAAGCCATCTTCTACAGTGCCTCTGGCGTAAATAGTGAGAAAAAGGCCATTCCCCTCCTCCAGCCCTATTAGTTATTTCTGGTGCATTGAAGCTCAGAGTTGGACTTACTCAGAGATTTCTGGGCTGGGAATTTTGGTGTCCTCTCAGAAGTTCCTGATTCTTTGGATATTTCAGGAAGGTGAATAATGGAAGCCACTGAACCTGATCATTCAGTAATCTAGCACAGAGGGAGAAGGGGCAATAAAGAAGTAAAGCAAGGTGGCACAACCATCTCATTCAAGCACTGAGATTGCTATGAGTTTAAAGCCAACATAGCAATCATAGAACCAGATGACCAACCTGACCTACATGGAAACATCCAGTATTACACCTCCTCTTCCCCATAAAAGTTCTGGAAAGAATATGGGAACACATATATAATCTTAGGACTTTGTAGCCTGGGGTTGTTAGTTCAAGACTACCTTTTTGCCACTTGTAAGACATAGCAGGGTACGGCATGAAGAAAAAAATGGAAAAGACAAGAGAAGTGAAATGATGCTGTGGGAGGGAGGTAAATGGAGCTTGAAAGAGAGAGAGAGAGAGAGAGAGAGACTGAGACCTGAGGAAATGTGTGGCTCACATCTCTTATCCAGTCATTTGGGAGGTGGATTTAGGAAGATGTCTGTGTGTTTAAGGTCTGTCTGGGCTATACTATGAGATTCTGTCCTATGAAGAAGAGAAGCCAGGCGTGGTGGCGCACACCTTTAATCCCAGCACTTGGATGGCAGAGGTAGGAGGATTGCCGTGAGTTCGAGGCCACCCTGAGACTACAGTGTGAGTTCCAGATCAGCCTGTGCCAGAGTGAGACCCTACCTCAAAAAGCCAGAAAAGAAAAGAAGAGGGACAGGCTGTGAGAGAGATATAGATTGAGAGTTTGAGATTGAAAGATTGATTCCCACTTTAGTGGGGTCCAGTGTCACAAAAATAAGACCACTGACTCACAAAGTGCTGGGTGTGAACTCATGCATGCCAGGGATGCAAATCAGAGGGCAGGATCTCTGAGAGCAGCCCTGAGCTGCTCAAAGTGTCAGCTTTTATTGGAAAAAACTACAAAATGTTTATTGCAAAAACAGGATGGGAGTTAAACCATAAATCATAACTCACATGTTACAGTTACAGCTATAAAAATAATTTAAACATAAAGGGGAATTCAGTGCATTTCAGCAGCGATATTCTATTCTTAGAAGATTATAGGGTAGAAAAAACAAAATGAACTTATAAACAGGTCTGTTGGTCAGTTACAGGAAGCACCTGGGGGGGGGGGTAAGGTAATCCTGTGACCAAGAGTCTCTGAATGTCCTGCTTATGTGCCCTTAAGGATTTTGCTCAACAATGCAGGCCCAGGGTAATGCTATTGAGACCAGCAGAGCATCCTGTTTATGTACCAGCCCCATCTGCTTTAGCAAGTGTTTCATTCCACTCTTTTATGAGCTCCTACCAGGAAGTGACTTCTATTTTTCTCTAAGCTTGATATAAAGAAATGTAAGGAAATATAACATTTTGATCTCTTTACATTTCCCTTATGATATGGCACTGAGTTAAATATTTGACATGTGAGGGATAATGTCTATGGTTTGTTTAGTTTCAGATTGGGGGGTATACTGTATTCATAATACCATAAGATTAACAGAATGAATTCTATTTTTTAACACACACACACACACACACACACACACACACACACGTTTATATATATTATTGACAACTTCTATACTTACAGACAGCAAACCATGCTATTTCCCTCTCCTCCCCAGCTTTCCCATTCATAACTCTGCTCTCTGTTAGTCTCTGTTTTAATTTGATGTCATCATCTTTTAATCCAAATTCTATTTTTAGCATATCTGATGAAAGTATTACTAATGCAGAGTCCTATGGTGAGGTCTAGCAATACTAACAAAAGTGGTCTGGCAACTGCAGAAATAAGAGCAGTTAACCATGGAGACCAATTATACATAGACTGAAACTAGTTTCCAGTAGCCTGTCTTTAGAGTTCTCTTTTTTTTAAGGTGTTCTCTGGCTAAGGCTAAGGTATTTCTGATTATTCCAGACTGGTTAGTATAAAAGCAACAAGTATATGAGCAAAAGAGTCTTATCTTTAGTGGGTCCCTTGGCTATTTTAGGACTCACCATCTCTTGTTTTCTTCTTGTTGCTCTGGGGTGTCCTCAGGTAGCATTGTCTTTTTAACTTGAGAGTGGTGGATCTAGGTGTGAATTCCATCTATTTTCAAAGCTGTTGGTGTGGTTAGGATGACTTGGTGAGGACCTTTCCAGCGAGGATCCATTCAATGATCCAGACTCTGTCTGTGAGCTGAAAAGGATGAGGGAAAACTGTAGGTGACTGAAAAGCAGCCCTGACTGTTAAAGCAATGGACTCCTGGTCATTTTGTAAGGCTTGCACAGTCTGGAGGAGTTTTTTTTTTTTATTATTAAAGTCAGTCACTTGTTCAAATCTCATCCTAGGCAGGATGGGAGGGGGTTTTCCATACACAATTTCAAATGGAGTAATTCCCTTTATGTATGGAGTACATCTGGCCCTTAATAGGAAGGAGTCCCACCCAATCTTTGCTGGTATCTAGGGTTAATTTAGTTAAAGTCTCCTTTAAAGTCAAATTCATCCTCTCTACATGTCCTGAACTCTGGGGATGGTAAGAACAATGTAATTTTCAATTAATCCCCAATGTTTTGGTTAATTCTTTAATAACTTTGGATACAAGGGCAGGTCCATTGTCTGATCCTATCATGAGGGGCAATCCATATCAGAGAATTATTTCATCTAGCAATTTCCTTGCTACTACATGGGCTGCTGCCTCAGCCTTAGTTGGAAATGTCTCTACCCATCCCAAGAAAGTATCGATGTAAATAAGTCGATACTTAAACCCATATTGGCTTCTCCCCGTAGCTTCTGAAGGTTTCCAGGAACCATTAGCTATCAGGAGATCTAGAAAAATGTTCTAACTATTGGGGAAACTGAGTATTAAGGTAAAGGTTCACTTATTAGTGTTTACTTTCCAAACATAAGAATCTCACACTAAAACATTACAGGTGGTTCATTCCATTCTTTTATGAGCTTTTACAAGGAAAATTTTTTTCCACTTTTCTCTAAGCTTGTTATAAGGAAATGTAGAGAAATATAACATTTTGCTTTCTTTATACCACATCATAGGACTGGAACTTCCTATGGGCAGAAGGAAGGCCACTATCTATCAATGAACATGAGAGAATCATTCCTAAGTTGTAAGTTTATGAAAAATTAAGAACCATTTCAAAGTCATTGGTTTCCAAGGTATTTATTTGCGTGGTGTATGAAAATAGAAGGGTGATGAAAAATGAATTTTAGGGCAGTGACATGATTCTATATAACACTGGGATGCTGCATGCATATGTATTTGTTGAAACCTACCCAAGTGTGCAAACTGAAGATTGATTCCTAATGCATGGTATGGACTTAGTGAAGAATTCTGTGTTTGTTTATTACTTCTCACTACATCAAATATAATATCTTGGTTCATGATTGTAATAAATACACTGACTACATGCAAAGTGCTAAGAAAAGGAAAATGAGTTGTAAAATATGAGCATATGGAGAAATCTTAATATATGCTACTTTTTCTGTAAAAATAGATAGCCTTGGGAAATAAGGCCTAATTTTTTAAGGAAATAACCTAAAATCAAGACACGCATTTGCAACCATGAAACTTGACAGACTATCCCATACCATACAGAATTATGCTTAACATATTCAAAAGTAGATGAACATCATGTCAAGTACTTCTGATCCCAGCACTTGAGGGGAGCAAGAAGGCTAATGTTGCCATTTCACTGCAAGCCTGTGCTGTATAATAAGTCCTTGTCTCAAAAGAAACACTAAAATGAATGATTTAATAAATTAATAAATGAACTACAAAAATGTAGGATACCTTAATTCATCATAATGTCATTTTATTTTCAGGTCATTTTCTTCTCCCCTTCAAAATATTCTCACCAGGGATGGAGAAATGGCTAGCAGTTAAGGAGCTTGCCTGCAAAACCTAGGGACCCATGTTTGACTCTCTAGGTCCCATGCATGCCACATGCACAAGGTGACACAAGTGTGCAAGGTCACACATGTGCACAAGGTGGTGCACTCAGCTGGAGTTCAATTGCAGTGGGTGGAGACCCTGGTGTGCCAATTCTCTCCCTCTCTTTCCCTCTGTCTCAAAAAAATTACAAAAAAATTTGACACCAAAAGAATGGTCAACAATGCTTGTAGACTTTGGACAGTTTCCAGCTCATCATAGAGCACTTGAAGAACTAGTTTCAATCAAGAGCAAAATGAGTAGAAGTTGAGTTGAGCAAATGTTAGTAATTATGTGTTATGGGTAAAGCTTTAATCCTACAACACTGTAGCAAACTTCTTTGTATGAATTTATGAGGCTACATGCAGGTAGTTTAACAATGGTAATGCTCCAAAAAATGTTTTCTCATAACAAGTGAGCTACTACAATGTACAGACCAAATAGCACACACAGATGTCATATACAGCAAATATATCCCAAGCCCTTGAGTTCATTGATGAACTGATGAGGGCTTATTACAATATCAGAAGGACTTTAAAAAACTTTCAGAGGATTCCAGGAAGATGGCGACTGCCTAGCTGCGCTGCAAATCCCAGGGAAAGAAAGGCAAGATATTTAGGGTTCATTGGGGCTTTCAGGGGAGAGAAACTTGGGAGGGCACAGAGGCGGGGGAAACAGGGAGTCATGGATCCCCTCGGGGGCGGGTAGCCCACCCCTCCCCCCAAATAACCGCCGTGTCCACAGTGGTGCAGCTGCCGCAACCCACCACTGCTACCGCTGCGACCAGCGCGCCAGATCCCTGCGTGCGGAAGCTTAGACCACTCCGCAAACTCGTCCACTCGCCCACTCGACACTCGCCCACTGAATAAGCGAGCCCAGTCCCACAGCAACTGCCACGCAAACTTGGGCTGTGTCTCTCGCTTGTGCCAGCTCAGGTGCCATCCCCTACCTGTCTGCCACACCGGCCATCCGCCATTGTCCTGTGGTGGGGGAGCACAGACTGCTTCTAGGTCCCAGTGTTCCCAGCCAGAGTTTGGGCTGCTTCAGTGCTTGGTGCCTCAGTGCCACTCCTAGCTCGAATGCAGACAGCTTTGGCACATTACCGCTTGAGAACTCTGGCAACTTTGGCGCCCCTGCCAGACAGTAGATAGGCGGCTTTGGAAAGTAAGAGACAAAGCCCAGGCTGCTTGGCAACTGCCCCAGGCTGCCTCAGATTCCCATTGTTCTTGAGCCCAGGCTGATACGCACACCTATGTGCCCATACACTGTCATGGGAAGACCACAGCTCAAAAGAAATAACATGAAAAATCAAATGCAAGAAAATCCAGTTAGATCACCCAGTCCCACAATGAATACGTCTAACCAAAACATAGAAGAACCATTAGGACCAGAACACCAAATTGAAGCTATGAGCATTGCAACCCTGACCAACCTACTGGTAGAACTTGCAGGAAAGCAACAAAGGACCGATAATCACATGGATGATGCCATCACTAAACTAGAACTAATAGATAAGAAATTGGAAGGAGTTCAAAGAGAGTTAAGAGATTTGGGGAAGAGTGAAAAAAAAAAGAAGACCTTAAAAATCAGCTGGCCATGCTAAATGAAGATATAAAGAAATGCAAGGATGAACTCCAAGAATCATCAAGAAAATCAGAAAATGATGTGAAAAGGGAGCTTGACAGAGGGATGGAAACTATACATAGAAAAGTAGTAGACAATGCAAACTTAATTGAACAAGTCCAAAACTCCCTAGAAGCTCTCAAGAACAGAGTCAGCCAAGTGGAGGATAGAAACTTTGATCTGGAAGACAAGATGGAAGAAACAATTCGAGAGTTCAAAAATTTAAGTAAGTTCAAAAATTCTTGTGAACAGAACATGAGGGAATTGTGGGATACACTTAAACGTCCTAATATCAGGATCATTGGAATACCAGAAGGAGAAGAAATTCAGACCAAAGGCATGGAGAACTTATTTAACAAAATAATTGAAGAAACCTTCCCCAGTCTCTTAAAAGAAATGCTCATCAAGATAGAAGAAGCCAATAGAACTCCAAACAGACTGGACCAAAGGAGAAACTGTCCAAGACATATTATCATTAAGACTCCAAACATTGACACCAAAGAGAAAATCCTAAAAGCAGCTAGGGAAAAACAGCACACCACTTTCAAAGGTAACCCCAACAGAATTACTTCTGACTTCCCAATGGAAACCCTGAAAGCTAGAAGGGTCTGGAATGAAACTCTGCAAAGTCTAAGAACCTCTGGCTTCCAACCCAAACTACTCTACCCAGCAAAAGTATCCCTCATAATAGATGGTGAAAGAAAAACATTCCACGACAAAACTCAGCTTGACAATTATATGAACACAAAACCAAACCTACAGAGACTATTTCAGGAAATTCTCCACAGAGAAAAAAAAACAAATAATCACACTCAATTGCCTGCAAGAAGCAGATCACAACAACCAAACTCAGAGAAGGCACAAAAAACTTCAAAGTCCATGAAAACACCAACCCACATTTACCATCACAATATGGCAGGGATCAAATAAAATCTCACAGTCATTACCCTAAATATTAATGGCCTTAATTCACCCATCAAGAGACACAAGCTAACAGGATGGATCAAAAAATTAGACCCCTCAATCTGTTGCCTTCAAGAACCCAACTCACCACTAAAGACAGACACCTCCTCAGGGTGAAAGGGTGGAAAACAGTATTCCAAGCAAATGGGAATAAGAAACAAGCAGGTGCAGCTATATTAATATCGGATAAAATAGACTTAAAACCAAAAATAATCAAAAAAGACAAAGAAGGCACTTCCTACTTATCAAGGGAACTATGCATAAAGAGGATATTACAATCATAAATCTGTATGCACCAAACACAGGGGCACCACAGTTCATAAACAAAACCTACTTGACAATAAAACAGAAATAACCACCAACACCATCATAGCTGGGGACTTCAATACAACATAATCAGTAATAGACAGATCATCCAAACAGAAAGTGAACAGGGAAGTAAGAGAGCTCAAAAAGCCATAGATCACTTAGACCTGACGGACATCTACAGAACTTTCCATCCCAAATCCACAGACTACACATTCTTCTCAGCACCCCATGGAACATTCTCTAAAATAGACCATATACTGGGTCACAAAGATTGCCTCCACATATTTAGGAAGATTGACATAATTCCCTGCATGATATCAGATCACAATGCTATATTGCTAGAAATCAACAACAAAAGACCCACCAAGAATCCCAATGGCACCTGGAAACTGAACAGCACACTTTTAAACAATAAATGGATAGTGGATGAAATGAAAAATGAAATTGCAAAATTTCTGGAATTGAATGACATGGAGAACACATCGTACCAAAACCTATGGGACACAATGAAGGCGGTCCTCAGGAGAAAATTCATAGCACTCAGTGCCTTCATAAAAAAGACAGAAAGGTCCCAAATCAATGACCTAACCATCCACCTAAAGGCACTGGAAAAACAAGAAAAATCCAACCGAAAGATCTCCAGAAGGAAAGAAATGATTAAAATCAGAGCAGAAATCAATGAATTGGAAACCAAGGAAGCAATTAAGACAATTGACAAAACAAAGAGCTGGTTCTTTGAAAAAATTAAACAAGATTGACAAACCCCTTGCCAATCTGATCAAGCAAAAAAAGGAGAAGCTTCAAATTAACAAAATTCAAAATGAAAAAGGAGAGATCACAACAGACATAAGTGAAATTGGGAGAATCAACAGTACTTATTTCAAAAACCTCTTCTCCACAAAACTGGATAATGTGGAGGAGATGGATAAATTCTGGGATGCATACCATCTACCAAAGCTAAGCACAGAGCAGATAAATCACCTCAATCAACCCATCACACTCATGGAGATAGAAAAAGTAATAAAAAACCTCCCCAAAAAGAAGAGTCCAGGACCAGATGGCTTCTCAGCTGAATTCTACCAAACCTTCATGGAAGAACTCAAACCAATCTTCCTCAAACTGTACCACTTAATTGGTGAACAGGGAAAGCGACCCAACTCCTTTTATGAAGCTAGCATCACCCTAATTCCAAAACCAGGCTGAGATGCCACAAGAAAAGAAAACCACCCGCCTATTTCCTTGATGAATTTAGATGCAAAGATCCTAAACAAACTCCTTGCAAACCGAATCCAACAACACATCAAAAGCATTATCCACCTTGACCAAGTGGGATTCATCCCAGGAACACAGGGGTGGTTCAACATATGGAAATCTGGCAATGTAATACACCACATAAACAGGGTTAAACATAAAAACCACATGATCATTTCAATAGATGCAGAAAAGGCCTTTGACAAGATACAACATCACGTCATGATCAAAACATTGGAGAGAATTGGCATGGTTGGTTCATATCTTAACCTAATAAAGGCAATATATGAAGCTCTGAAAGCCCAAATAATACTTAAGGCAGAGAGACTGGAGGAATTCCCATTAAGATCAGGAACAAGACAGGGTTGTCCACTCTCACCTCTGCTTTTCAATATAGTACTGGAAGTCCTAGCTCAAGCAATAAGACAGGAGAAGGAAATACAAGGGATACAATTTGGAAAGGAAGAACTTAAGTTAGCTTTATTCGCTGATGACATGATTGTATATGTAAGAGACCCAAGAGATTCCATCCCAAAACTCCTGAAGGTGATTAACTCCTATAGCAAAGAAGCAGGATACAAAATCAATGCACAAAAATCAGTAGCCTTCCTATATGCAAGTGACAAAGATACAGAGAAAGAAATAAGGGACATAGTCCCATTTTCAATAGCAACAACAACAAAAAAATAAAATACCTTGGAATAACGTTAACCAAGCAAGTGAAAGATCTATACATCGAGAACATAAAAACACTGAGAAAAGAAATTGAGGAGGACTTGAGAAAATGGAAAGACCTCCCATGCTCCTGATAGGCAGAATTAACATTGTGAAGATGGCAATCCGACCAAAGGCAATATACAGATTTAATGCAATTCCAATTAAAATCCCTACAGTGTTCTTCAAAGAGATAGAAAAAATGATCTCAAAGTTCATATGCAAAGGCAGAAGGCCTCGCATATCCAAACATATCCTCAGCAAAAGAATTACGTCTGGAGGCATCACAATACCTGATATAAAGCTATATTAGAAAGCCATAGTAATAAAAACAGCTTGGTACTGGCATAAAAACAGGAGTACAGACCAATGGAATAGACTTGAGGACCCAGACTTTGGGTCAAACAACTATAGGTACTTGATATTCGATAAAGGCCCAAACAATATAGGCTGGAAAAAAGACAGTGCTGGACAAACTGGATAACCATATGCAGGAAACTGAAACTTGACCCACACATTTCACCATGCACTACACTCAAGTCCAAATGGATCAAAGACCTCAATATAAGACCAGAAACTCAAATACTACTGGAAGAAAATTTAGGAAGTTCTTTCCATGATGTACGAATGGAAAAAGACTTCCTGAACAAAACCCCAGTAGCGCACGAACTGAAACCTTCACTCTACCAATGGGATCACATGAAGCTGAAGAGTTTCCTTACAGACAAACATACAATAAACAAAACCAATAGATTACCCACAGAATGGGACAAAATATTTGAGGGTATTCCAACTGATAGAGGCCTAATCTCTAGAATCTACAAAGAACTCAAAAATCTACACAGTAAGGAGTCAAACACCCCACTCACAAAATGGGGCAAAGAGCTGAACAGGCAGTTCATAGAGGAAGAAATACAAATGGCAAACACACACTTAAGAAAATATTCATCATCCCTAATCATCAGAGAAATGCAAATTCAAACAAGCAAGAGATTCCACTTTAATTCCAATTAGGATAGCAAACATCAAAAAGTCAAATAAAAATAAATGCTGGTGAGGATGTGGAGAAGTAGGAACACTCATCCACTGTTGGTGGGAATATAGGATGGTACAACCACTTTGGAAAGCAATATGGAGACTTCTGAGAAAGCTGAGTACAGAGATACCAACAGACCCAGTTATTCCCCTACTGGGAATCTACCCTAAAACCTTCAAACCACAGGCTAGAGATATTTGCTCAACCATGTTTGTAGCAGCTCAATTTGTTATAGCTAAGAGCTGGAATCAAACCAGATGTCCATCATTAGAAGAATGGATACCTAAGATATGGTATATCTACACAATGGAATTCTATACAGCGGTAAGAAAAAAATGACACAGTGAAATTTGAGGAAAAATGATTGAACTTGGAACAGATCATTCTCAGTGAACTTACCCAATCACAGAAAAAAAATCGCCGCAAGTCTCACTCATCTACAGCACCTAACCTGAATCTACCCAAGATACCTTACATATCCAGCAAGCATCTCACGGACTAGACACTGGGATGGAAGTGGAGGGAGGGGAGGGCATCAAAGGGGTGGGAAACACAAATCTAGACCCAAATGGCAATGGTACCATAAAATTCTACTTACTAAATGGCAGACCAAATGGCTAATCCTTCACCAGGCCCTTACAGGGAACACCTGAACCACAAGACACTGGAGAGGGTAGGATCAGGACTAACCTTAATCTTCTACATCTTCCCTCCCTCCTTCTCCCCCTCCTTCTCCCTCTCTCTTCTCTCTAACTCTTGTATATTAGTTATCTTTTTCCTCATTTTCTTAGTGGGCACTGACCTGTAACTCCCAGTACCAGCATGGGGCTATCATCCACAATGAGCTTTTGATCAGAGAGACCTACAAGGTTTCCTAAAAGACAGACAGATTTCTGTGAGAGTACTTGATGACCCACCAAAGGCTAGTGGTAAGACCCTACTGCTGAAGACACCTTATGTGGTTGACATGCAAATTTGAATGGCATGGGTGGAAGTTGGAAGAGAGTCAGTCCCCAGACAGTCAGCACGTCTAGTGCCAGAAGGTGCTACAAGGGCGACTGGGGGAAAATGACCAACATCTGTCCAAGCAACTCATGGTCTAACATACTTAGCAGCAAATACCTTGCTGTGATGCCCACACAAGTGCAACAGTGGCACACAGCCATGGTGGGGAACCAACTGCTCTCAGTTTGGCTAACTGATCTCCTCAGTGGTACGGGACCCATAGCTGGAGCTGGGAAACAAGTCACAACCATATCCAAACATAAGCCTACTCTCCAATATCAAGCTACCATCAATCATGGGCTACAATAGGGCCTACACCTATTAAATTCTCTATAAAAAATGTAAGGGTTATCTCTTTTGTCCTGGTGCTAACTTACTCTCCGTTGGAGAATCTGCTTCTCTTTTTCAGATAGATGTAGATCCTAAGGAGAGAGCTACCCCATCATACCTCCAAAGGGCCCTGGCTGAAACTAAGAAAAATTGGTGAAACAAGCAAGGGTGCTGTTTTCCTGAAGAACTGGATACCAGCAGAAGGGGGAAGGAGATCAGCACAGAGAAAAATCAACTCCTACCACATCAGACAGCCAGAGCCTCAGGGGCCCCCAAAACCTCATCACTGAAGCAGACCAAAAATGAACCCAACATGGCTCATGGAAATTTTGCGGAAGAGGGGGTGGAAAGAATGTCAGAGCCACGTGTTGGGTCATGATATGCAGAGACATTTAGCTTACCCATAACTGTGGGCTAACTCCACAATGCATGACCCATATACCTCAACAAGGAGGGCCCAAGGGGAGGGGGTAGGTCACGGATGATCCTAATAATGGTACCAAACTGACTGTATTTGCTGAATACAAAACTAACTAATAAAGAAAAAAAAAAAAAAAAAACCTTTCAGTTTCCAGTTACAGCGAATATGAGAAAATAGCTTTGCCTGGCTTAAATGAAAGAACACATTTTCAATGTATATCATTGTTTATTAGATTGCTAAAAGATGGTTATAAATTACCAGTGAACTCTAAGATTGAACTAATATTTACATATTTTGTGGATAGTTCAAGTACTGTAATTTGATTTTTTATATCGTAAGTCTTATACAACATATAAATACCAAAAGAAAATAAAAATAATGTGTATGCATATGAAGTATATTATACTTATTATCAAATTAATGAAAATAAAATAACAATGATTAATCAAAAAAATGGAATTGATATCAGGTTCACCGAGAATGCAGCGCTCTTGCTCATTTTCCCAATTCCTCTGTGGCTTCAGCTGGGACCAGGCCTAAGTGTGATGGGTCATTTATCTCAAGTCCCTGAAAAAGAAGCAGATTCTCCAACAGAGAGTGAAGTCAACACAGGTTAAATGGGATAATCATTACAAGAATGCTGCTTTCTTGGTGAACCTAATATCAGCACAAGGATGAAGGAGATAGACACTAAGAACACTCAATACTTACCAAATCAGAAATCCTAAGTGCCCATCACAGAAGTAGACTTCAAATGCACCCAACATGACTCATGGAATTTTGTGGAAGAGAGGGCAGAAATATTGTTAGAGCCATAAGGTGGGACATAGTTCACAGAGACAGAGACATTGCCTCTCTCCCATAACTGACTGCTGTCCCCACATTGTACAACCCACAATCCCCATGGGGATGACCTGAATCCCCAATGAGGAGGGCCCCTTTAGAAAAGGGGCAGGGATGAGGGAAAGGATGGAACCAACGTGTATTTTGTTTACATAGTATGTCCATAACTAATAAAAATAAATTTAAAAAATGGAGTTAGGGCTGGAGAGATGGCTTAGTGGTTGGTAATTATAGTTATCTTTACAAATGCTAATATTATTTTGATATTTTACTTTTAAACTGACATGTTGTTATGGGACATGTTATATAGAACAGTCTAGCTTTGCAGTACACACATATGTAATGATGAACACTTAAAAATTCTTGTAGCTGTTTTGAAATACTAATTTAATTGTTGTCGTATGCATACTTACTACTGTGCTAAGGAATATAAGAAGTTATTTCTTCTACATGTGCCCAGCTAATTCTATCCATCCTCTTTCCACCCCTTTTCTTCCACTTTCTGTCCATATTCTTTTTTCATATTCCATATTTAAATACTTCATATGTCTTTTGCTGTTTTATTTTCTACTTCTATTAAGTCACTCTGGACTTGTTAAAATAATGAAAACATTCAGGATTTTGTTTTTCTGCCTTTCATATTTCATTTATATGCAGTTATTTTTCTAGGGAGAAGTGAAGTAACATGTATTCGCTCCAATCATGGAAGGATTTGCTAGCTCAAAGAAAAAAATCTATTCCAGCTTGGTGAATGAGTTTATTAGGGTTACTTTGTGAACAGGGGCTTCCAGCATAAAGATGTGTACTGACAAAACAATTCAAAACACTAATTAGTTTTTATCACCAATCTACACATTTCCATTTGTAATTTCAAGTGAGGAGTTTATGGCAGTCTGTTTGGAAAATGTTGATAGTGCATTGTCATTGTCATAGACCTAGGTGATTTTTGTATCATTCTTGATTTCATTGATGTGACTGAAATGAAAGGGTGCTTGAAGCTCAGTAGAGCTGCTTTGGGTTAAAATAGTGGCATTCATTTCAAAACCAGAGTAAATAGATATACTGCTTCACATAATGCCCTCCTGTTCTGTTCATATCACACTTTAAAACTTTTTTATTTTGAGACAGGGTCTCACTATAGCTCAGATTATCATGGAATTCACTTTATAGCCCATAGATAGATAGATAGATAGATAGATAGATAGATAGATAGATAGGCATTTGGCCTATAGGCAAGGATACTTTTCTAGCTCCCCCATTGTGATTTGTATTTGCTTTTGATTGTCCTTATCTTATATTTTATAATACAGCTTTATCTTTTCGTCTTTTCTTAATGTTTTGAACTGAGCCTAGAGCTTCATGCATACTGGAAAAGTGTTATGCCACTAAGTTATTTTTCAATTGCTAAGATTTTAATAGTGTATTGCAGAAGAGTACTGAAAGAGTACTGCTTGTCTTGATTCAGACCTTGAAGAAATAATTTCAGTATTTCCCCTTCATTAATCTGGAGGTCCTTTGTTATATATAACATTATATGTGTCAATATGGACCTGTGTCAATTTTTTATGTTTTTCTTTGAATTAATTTGTTTGTTTGTATTTGTGCATTTCTCTCTCTCTCTCTCTCTCTGTCTCTCTCTCTCTTTCACTCACTCTGTGTGTGTGTGTGTGTGTGTGTGTGTGTGTAAAGGTATGATGTGTTAGATATTTTATCCAAATTCTCAATTGTTCATATTTTGTATTTTGATATGACAATGCTATTCATTAATTTCACATTAATGTTGTAAAATCCTCACAGGAAACACTTTAAAGAAGGTTTATTTGTTTGTACAATTAATTTGATAGTGGTGGTTGTCCGTACAGCTAATATAAGGTGGAAAATCAGTTACAAAACATAGCATTTGACATAGCTATAGTTGGTTGCACTCACCAATAGAATTCACAGAAAAATGAGAAAAGAGAACATCTGAGATTCCAAGATAAGATAAGGGGTTAGATGTTTTTTCCACAATGTCCATGTGAATAATCTAGGTGACAAAGCATATTAAACATATGAAGGAGAAGAATACTGCTGGCAATTGAAAAGTAGGATTTGGGGTATCTGAAGTGAAGAAAAACTGAATGACAGTACACAGAAAAGTAGGAAATATTCGATTCTTATCTCCTAGATGAAAATACAATGGAAAGCTACAAGTATAAGGTAACACTGTACCATACAGACAGCTCGTTTGCCAACATAGTTATATCTCTGGTACTAGTAGAAATATCTTGAGGTTTATTTGACTGTGGCTCAAGTTGTAACAGTACACTTTATTAGAGAAGTAGATTCCATTTATCAAAATATCTTGGAGTGGTAGAAGTAGACACCATCTAATCTTTAAACCTGAAAACAAAGAACAACCATAGTCCAGGAATGCTGTGGACTTATTTAATATTTCTGTTTGGCAGATAGATACAAGAATAACCAGTGGAATCTGACAGGGTCAAATTGAGAATCACTGACCAAGTTTAGCATTAGGGAGCACCAGATGTAGAGGGTTTGTCAGTGTCACCCTTCACAATAAAGTATCAACCACATTGCTTGTTGATGATCACAAAGAAAGGAAATATTAAGCCTATACTGATCAGATTGCTTGGCCTCTAGACACTCATTACAGCTTCTCATGTTTAGCTATAATGTGGATCTGAAAAATATGAGCCCAGGTCAATCATATGGGTAACTCCTTCCTCTTAACACTTGTGGTTGATTCTTTATTGAGTACTTAATACCCTATTTTCTTTTGGTTTTTCACTGTCTGACCTTTGCTTGTATATGTAAGAAATGAGAGGGATCTTATTTATTTATTTGGATTTTTTGATGTAGGGTCTCACTCTAACCCAGGCTGACCTGGAACTCACTATGTAGTTCCAGGATGGCCTTGAACTCATAGTGATCCTCATACTTCTGCCTCCTGAGTGCTGAGATTAAAAGTATGTACTACCATGCCCAACAAATATGGAGGTTTTGTAGTGAGAGTTTATAAACTTCAAAGGTTATTGAGATTACCCGTGGCATTTTGTATGCAAACACATTTCTTACTTAATTGGATCCTTTTCATTGACATTGTTTATATGCACATCTATCAGACAACATATACCACCAACTGTAACAGTGAGAACAGATTAAATATAATGAGCTAAAACAACTTAATTTCTGTCACCCCTGGGGAACTTTAATGATACTCAGCAAGGATGTAGGTGTTCTCAATTTATTTTTTAAATATTTGTCTCTATTTGCAAGCAGATAAGGATAGAGTGAATAGACATATCAGATCATTGTGAATGACCTCCAGACACATACACAACTCTGTGCATCTGGTTTCACATGGGAACTGGGGGATACAACCTGGGCCGTTAGGCTTTGCATGAAGCATCTTTAACTGCTTAGCTATCTCTTCAGCCCCTAAATTTATTTTTTGCATTTATTTTATTTTGTTTTTTATTTTATTTTATTTTTTTGGTTTTTCGAGGTAGGGTCTCACTCTAGCTCAGGCTGACCTGGAGTTCGCTATGGAGTCTCAGGGTGGCCTCGAACTCACGGCGATCCTCCTACCTCTGCCTCCCGAGTGCTGGGTTTAAAGGAGTGCACCACCACGCCCAGCTTTTCATTTATTTTAATTACTACTTTTCTTATTTTCCTTTCATAATCTAGTATGGTTTGTTTTTATTCTCTCATCTTCATGCACTCTTTTCTGTTTGCTTTGTCCTCCTCTTCTGTTCTCCTTCACCCAGAATAACAATGATTGAAGACAAGATTGAACAACTATTATCAGTAGGTACTAATAATGGAAAAAATATAGGATACTCATGTCCTCAACTATTAGGAAACCCAAGGTTGACTTGGGAAATCACTCTGTGGGAAAATGTGCTTGTTGCATAAGCATGGCAACCTGAGTTAAGATCACCAGAATCTACTAGAACCCTGAGTATTCCCTGAATCTCACAGACACTGTAAACAAGGTGAAAGGCACCTTAGCTTGTACACTTAACACCCAAACTTGTACTCTTAGTTCCACATGGACATTTCCTGATACACATTTCCAAATTTATGCACAAGCATATGCAAGTAGTAATAGTGGAGAGACTTGAAACATATTCTGTTTCATTGTAGTAAAATATTGCAATTTTTTAAATTAAAATTAAATTGAAATAGGCAAATAAGCCAAACAACAGTATAATAAAGGATCCAATTACTACATGGAGAATTGGAGTGTAATCACTTATGTAAAGAAATGGAAATGGCAAAAAATGATAAATTTTTCCCATACATACTGGGTATTCACTGAAAATTAAATTTTTATTAGAATAAGCCTCATCCAACTTAGAATGTTGTCTTTCAAATAATCATACATAAATTATTTACAATACAGGAAAAACAACCAAACTCATGTTAATATTAGTCTCACATACAGACATTTCATAATTTAGTGACCTCCACTCAATTGTGTGAATGTAGGAAAATGTTTGCATAGTTTGCACTTGAATTTGTAATACAGGGCTCATGTTAAGAAACACACCACTGAGTGTGATATCTTCAGGGTATTGATTTACCATAAGACAAAATCAATGGAATGAAACATAGTCATGAGACAAAATAGCATTAATAAAATTATTGTGTGGTACATTTTATTAAAGTAATGTATTATTATACTAATACATACCCAAATATGTGGAAGCCCTTGCTTAACATATGAAATATAATAAGTTTTTGTTTTATATCAAAATTAAAACGTCAACTGAAATTCTACTGAGCAAAGCCTTATGATTTTAAACCATGTCAGAATGCCATCTACCATAAATTTTAGCTCACATTAGAAACTCACAGTAGTGAGAAGCCATATGAATGTAACACATATGAGAATGCTTTCTTCCAAAATTCAAAACTCATTATATATCAGTGAACTCATACAGGCAAAAAGCCAAATGAATGTGAAAATGTATTCTGCAAGAAGTCACAACTCATTCTGCATCAGAGAACTCTTAGAGTAGATAAGACTTAAATGTATTGAATGTGGGGAAGTGTTCGTTGCCTAATCAGATGGTGATAAGCACCAGAGAATTTGTACACATGAGAAGCAATATGAGTATAATGACTGTGGTAAAGTTTTCTCCCAGAAGCCAAACTTTACAATGCATGAGAATATGCATACAGGTGAGAAGCCTTATGATTGAAATTAATGTGGGAAAGCTTTCATCTTCATGTCACATCTACCTCGGCATTGGAGAACTGAACCAGGTGGTAAGCCATATGAATGTAAGGAATGGGGAAGAACTTTCCTTTTCAAGTCAGATGTTGATAAACATCAGAGAACTCATACAGAGGAAACACAATATGCATGTAATGATTGTGGTAAAGCTTTTCTTGCCAAGTTACATCTTAATAAATATCATAAAACTCATACATGGCAGAATCCATATTCATGTAATGAATGTGGGAAAGATTTGCTTGCCCAAACAGATCTTAATAAACAACAGAGAACTCATAGAGGAGAAGTGATATTTTTTTGTAATGAAGGTGGGAAAGCTTTATCCCAGAATTCACACCTTACAAGCATTATAGAACACATATTTGTGAGAAGCTACACTATTATAATGAATGCGGTAAAGCTTCCTCACAGAAGTCAACCTTACAATGCATCAGAGAACTCATACAGGTAGAAGGCATATGTATGTAGTGAGTGTGTCAAAGCCTTCTTTTCTAAGTCATATCTTATTAAAAATCAGAGAACTCATACAGGTGAGAAGCTATATGAATGTAATGGATGTGGTAAAGCTTTCTCACAGAGATTAAGATTTACAATGCACTGGAGAATGCCTACAAATATGGGAAGGCTTTGATCTCCAAGTCATTGCTAAGTATGCATCCAAGTACTCATTTAGGTAAGAAGACTATATATATATATATATATATATATATATATATATATATATATATATATGGACTTTGAAATTCCATTCTCCATCATATCCCCTCCCCATCTCAATCAGTCTCTCTTTTATTTTGATGTCATGATCTTTTCCTCATCTTATGATGGTCTTGTGTAGGTAGTGTCAGGCACTGTGAGGTCATGGATATCCAGGCCATTTTATGTCTGGAGGGAGCATGTTGTAAGGAGTCCTACCCTTCCTTTGGCTCTTACATTCTTTTCACCACCTCTTCCACATTAGACCCTGAATTTGGAAGGTATGATCAAAATATTACTCAGTACTCCAGTCACTTCTTTCCAGCACCATGATACCTTATGAGTCGTCCCAAGGTCACTGCCATCTGAAAAGAGAAGATTCTCTACCAAAAGTGAGAGTAGCATTAATATAAGGGTATGAATACTAAGAGAAGTTTTTACTGGGAAGTTTGATAAGCATAGTATATACATTTATCCAGACATCAGCAGATGTTATACCTCTAGGGCTCATGACTACCCCTGTTTTAAATTTTCAGTATCAGGGATGTATTCCCTCTCATGGAGTGGGCCTCTAGTCCAATTAGAGGGCAGTTGGTTTCCACCATGATAGACATGCCATTATTGCACCCATTAGCTCATTTGACCTGCTGTCCAAATGTATGGCTTGCAGTGTCCACTGTTGAGTATCTTCACTGGTGATATCTCTTTCTCCCATTGAACTGCATTTAGAATGGCTTTTTCCAGCTTTCTGTCAGCTGGTCTACATGAAGGAGGTTATCAGCTCAGTTCCAGTAGGATTTCTCGGTGGTCTTGCAGCCCAAGTATGTGGTCTTCAGCAATGGGGTCTTACCATCTATTCCTGGTGGGAAACCAAGGGCCTCTGCAATGGCCTATAATGTTTTGGAGGCATTAGGGCCTTCCCCGGCCAACAACTCACTGGAAGCTATTCCATCCCTGGCACTGAAAATTTTCTAGCAACAATCTATGGCTCCTGAGTGTTCCATTGTCCAAAAATGGAGGATTCCATATGATTTATTTATATCCTCTTAGATTTTGATTAGCCCTCCCTCCACCTTTCCTTTACTCACTCCCTTCCCCTGACCTCACTTTGGGCCTTTTCACCCCTGTTAATCTATTCTTCTACTTACATATATATACCATCCTATTAAGTACCCCCCTCCCTTCCTTTCTCTTCCCTTTATATCTCTTTTTGAGCTTACTGGCCTCTGCTATTGAGTATTTTCCTTCTCACACAGAAATGCTTTTTAAATTCACATTTCAATATGCATCAGAAAAATCATAATGGCAAAAAGTCATGTGAATGTTTGATGGTACCAAAACCCACATCTCACCCAACATTAGAGAACCCAATGAGTTCAGGAGTCATTTTGTGTAAAATATTGCAGGGAAGCTTTTGTACCCAGCCATACATTGCTCCACATGCGGCATTTAATTAAAGTGAGAATTTCTCTCAAAAACATTTCCCCTATAATTTACAACTGATGTCCTATCTTGACAATAAAGGCATAAGAGCTTATGGTGAACCTCATTCTAACTAAATGTGTGTGCCTGTATGTGTGGTCCAGGCTCTCTTAAACTTGCAAATCAGTGCTCACCCTGCTTTATGTGGTGTCAGGAGAATTAAAACTGGGACCAGAAGGCATGTGAAGCAATTGTCATTAACTGCTGGGACATCTCATCAGTACCTCAAGTCAGGATTCATGGCTGTGATAACATTTAACTCTATAACAAATAATTACTTAAGATTTGATCATTCACTGTATGGTAATAGGACTGTCTGCCTGAAATCTCTAATGTTAGAACATATGTTCAGTTTAGATGGATAGCCACATGACAGCCTTCATGTGTAATGTTTTAAAATTCTTAATTTAGAGGAAATTATTATAAAATGCTAATCTATGATGTTTTAAAAATATTTTTATTTACTTGAGATAGAGAAAGGGAGGGGGAGAGAGAGAAAGTGGGCATGCTAGTGCCTATAGTCACTGCAAACAAACTCTAGATGCATGCATCACCTTGTGCATCTGGCATATGTGGGTCCTGGGGAATTGAACTTGGGTCCTTGGGCTCTGCAAGCAAGTGCCTTAACTACTAAGCAATCTCTCTATTCCTATCTATGATTTTTAAGTCATTTTAATTTCAATTATGATAAAGTTGTACACAGAAACCTCTTCAGTTTATTCTTTTTTTTTTTTTTTTTTTTCATTTTTGAGGTAGGGTATCACTCTAGCCCAGGCTGACCTGGAATTCACTATGTAGTCTCAGGGTGGCCTCGAACTCACAATGATCCTCCCACCTCTGCCTCTCGAGTGCTGGGATTAAAGGCATGCACCACCACACCTGGCTAGTTTATTCTATATTTTATCCCTCAAGTGAAATTTGAAATCCTGTGACAGATAAAGTGTGGAACCAGGCACATTGCAATGAATGTAAAGTTGACAGTTGGAAATGAGGTGAATGTGTATAGCAGGGGTGAAAGAAAATGAAGTTCAGTGGATTCTGGAATAGATATATTTATTTTCATATGCATAAATAATGGATACTATATTATAAAACTATAAAAAGGTTGTTATTAGCTGAAATCAAACTTTAAAGTTATAACACCCAGAAATGAATATCTGATTCTGTGTAGCAATTGATTATTATCAATGAATATCACATAATGTCTATAAAGGAAGACCATATGAGAAGAAAGATCTGTGAGGAAATATTCAGGTAGACAGATAAAACAAAAGTGGTTTAAATTGCAAAATAAAATATTGTATATTCTATGTCATATTTTACAAAGAAAATCAAGCATCTTCAGAGAATTGCATTGCAGAGAATGACAAATGAGACAACTGAGTATACATGAAATGACCGTATTGTAATTTGTGCTTTTCACTATATTGTACAACTCTCGGTAATTGTGTACAAACTGTACTTGAATTGGTAATTTTCTCACAAAAGTACAAGTAGTAATTCTAAAAAAACTCTTAATTTTATAGAAACTTTGTAGGTATTTAAAATGTAATATCCAAGTATAGTTGAAAACACTTCAAAAAATTGACAATGTGGGAATGAATTTTGAATGTCAATGTATAGTTGTGTCATCAGCATGCCCCTATATTTTGTTAATGTATCTCTCCAAAAACTTATTCTTTTTATATTTAATTTAGGAAATAATTTCATGGAATGATATAAATTGTGAGACTAGAAAATATAAAATGTTCTTAGACTAACTTGATGAAATTGGGCTGTAGCGATGCCTTAGTGTTTAAGGCATTTGCCTGCAAAGCCAAAGGACCCAGGTTCAATTCCCCAGGACCCACATTAACCAGATGCACAAGGAGGTGCACTCATCTGGAGTTCATTTGCAGTGGCTGGAGGCCCTGGCATTCCCATTCTCATTCTCTCTCTCTTTGTCAAATAAATATGTAAAAATAAACCATTTTAAAAAATAAATAAGAGAAAAATTTTGAAGGTGATAAATTATATATGACTAGAAAATACAGATGGATACTAAGGGGATAAAATAGCACCGAAAGCAGGAGAGGAGTGGGTCTTGGAGAGGTATCAATAAAAATAAAGTGTGCATAAAAATGGACAACTAAGCTATCTACATGATGGAATTCTACACAGCAATAAGGAAAAACAACACAATGAAATTTGAAGAAAAATGGTCGAACCTGGAGCAGAGCATTCTCAGTGAATTCACCCAATCACAGAAAGGTAATCACCACACAGTATCACTCATCTACAGCTCCTAACTTGAATCTACCCAAAGGTGCTGACATACCTAGCAAGCATCTCGAGGACTGGACAATAGGATGGGTGGGGAGGGAGGGGAGGGTAAGGGACGGACACAAATTCGGACCCAAATTGCAATGGTGCCATAAAACTCTATATCCTAAAAGACAGACCAAATGGTTGAACCTTCGCAAGGCCCTTAGAGGGACCCCCTGAGTCACAAGGCCCTGGAGAGGGTATGATGAAGACTGACCTTAATCTTCTCCTGTTTCTGTTTTTTTTTTTTTTTCTCTTTCTCTCATCTCTCTATCTCTTTTATAATACTTATATAATTTATCCTTTTTATAATACTTCCCTCTCTTCTTGGGCACTAACCTATAACTCCCAGTACGAGCAGGTGGGTATCATCCAGAATGAGCTTTTGATCAGAGAGACCTATGAGGTTTCCCAAAAGACAGATTTCTGTCAGAGTACTTGATGACCCACCAAAGGTTAGTGGTAAGACCCTACTGCTGAAAAATACACCGTATGCTGTTGTCATGTAACATGGAGTGACATGGCTAGAAGCTGGAAGAGAGTCAGTCCCCAGACAGTTAGCACATCTTAGTGCCAGAAGTTGCTACATGAGTGACTGGGGGAAAATGACCAATATCTGTCCAAGCAACTCATGGTCTAACCTACTTAGGAGGAAACAACTTGACGTGATGCTCACGCAAGTGCAATAGTGGCACACAGCCAGGGTGGGAAACCAGATGCTCTTGATTTGGCTAACTGATCTGCTCAGTGGAATGGAACCCATAGCTGGAGCTGGGAAACAAGTCAGAACCATATCCAAAAATGAGCCAGCTCTCCATTAGCAAGATTCCACCAGTCTTTGTCTAGAATAAGGCCTACACCTACTAAATGTTCTCTAAAAATTAATGCTTATCCCATTTATCTTGTGCTAACTTTACTCTCCATCAGAGAATCTGGTTCTCTTTTTTAGATACACACAGATCTTAAGGAGAGAATGGCCCCATCATACCTCAAAAGGGCCCCAGCTGAAACCTAGAATAACTGGGGAAACAAGCAGGAGTGCTGTTTTCTTTGTGAACCTGGTACCAGCAAAAGGGTGAAGGAAATAGACACAGAGAACAACCAACTCCTACTAAACCAGATATCCAGAGACACAGAGGCTCTCAAGACCACATCACTGAAGCAGACCTAAAATGAATCCAAGATGGCTCAGGGAAATTTGCGCAAGAAGGGGCAGAAAGAATGTCAGAGCCACATGTTGGATCATGACACATAGCGACATTTTCTCCTACCCATAAATGATGGCTAACCTCACAATGCACGACCCCTATGCCCCAACAAGAAGGGTCCCTGTGGAGGGGGGAGGACAGGGAGGAGTCTAACAATGGTACCAACTTGACTGTATTCACTGAGTACAAGAATAATAAATAAAACAAAACAAAAAAATGTCATAAGCAAACCCAGTACTTTTTCTGGTAATTAAATAACCCTAATAAATAATATAAAAAATTTGCCAGGCATGTGGCACAAACATTTAATCCTAGTCTCAGAAGACTTAGGTAGGAAGGTTGCTGTGAGTTCAGTGCCAGCCTGAGATTACATAACAAATTCCCGTTCAACCTGGGCTAGAGTGGGACTCTGCCTCAACAAAAATAAAAAATCAGCCACTGTTCATGGCTTCAGTCACTTTGTGGCTGAGGAGAGGGCTCAGTGGCTGAGGCGCTTGACTGTGAAACCCAACAACCCAGATTCAATTTCGCAATACCCACATAAAGCCAGATTCACAAAGAAACATGCATCTGGAGTTCATTTACATTGGCTGGAAGCCCTGGAGTGTCCATTTTCTCTATATGTGTTCTCTCTCTCTCTCTCTCTCTCTCTCTCTCTCTGTTTCTCTCTCTCTCTCTCTCCTTGGAAATAAATAAAATAAACATTTTTAGTATCAGATGATATTAGCTTTTAAGATCATGGTGAGACCTAGGAATGAAGAAATATTCAAGTTAATTGCCTGGGATGAGACCAAGGCTGGCAATGTCTTTGTTCCACAATGATGTGTATTCAATTTAGTAAACTCAGTTTGAAATAAATGTTTGGTTTTCTTGTGTACAGATCTCTCTCTCTCACACACACACATAATTGTCATAGTCAGCTCCATATTGCTGTAATAAACTTCCAAACCAGGCACAGTTTTGAAGGTATCCAGGTACTGAGCCAGAGAAGAAAAACTAGACACAGATGAGTTGGTGCAGAGTATCTGAAAGGCATGAACAGTCAGATACTCTTGACTTCCTAGAATCTGCTTCTATTTACTTCATGAGATCATACCAACACAATCATAGTGTGTCACGGATACAACTGCAAAACAATATACTTTTGATTGGTGAGCTTGTTTAAAACAGAAAACACTACACAAACACTAAGAGAATTACTATACTCAGAGTGACCTCAGTTCCAGCAAGATGTTCTCAAGGAAAAACAAGAACAGGTTTCCCGGAAGGTTTGCCTTCTGGTTACACTGTGTGAAGTGCTTCTTAGGTGTCTTGTTTTCTCAGTGAACTCAAGCTTGAAGGCTGAGAGCCAAATATTACTTATTAACTGACTACATTTACCCCTTTTTGTTTATTCATCATATGATAATACAACACAGTAAATGTTATATCTTTATCCCTAATTATTTGATATTGTTGGGAGCTTCATCTCTGCACTATATATAAAAAAAGTAGGGGCAGGCGTGGTGGTGCATGCCTTTAATCCCAGCACTCGGGAGGCAGAGGTAGGAGGATCACCGTGAGTTTGAGGCCACCCTGAGACTACATAGTGTATTCCAGGTCAGTCTGGGCTAGAGTGAGACTCTACCTTGAGAAACCAAAAAAAAAAAAAAAAAAAAAAAAAAAAGAGACGCAAGAGGACAGGTGAGATGGCTTAGCAGTTAAGGCACTAGCCTGAGAAGTCTAGTGACCCATGTTTGACTCTCCAGATCCCATATAAACCAAACATACAAGGTGACACAAGCACACAAAGTTGCACATGCATATAAGTTGCCACATGCATCTGGAGTTCTGCTTCAGTGGCTGGAGTGACTGACATGCCAATTCTCTCTCTCTCTCTTTCTCTGTCATAAAAAAGGGAAGAGATACAAACAGCTATAAATAGCAATCCCACTCAAACTCTATAGCTTCAAGTCCAACAACTCTAGTTAGTGACAAATTTCCAAGTCCAATAATTTTAACCAGCAACAAGTCTCTGGCATTCCAATTCCTCCCCATTTGAAATTGTTAAATGGATTTAGTGCATTTAACCCTTTAGAAATTTCTTGAATAATATTCCTGATGTCAATAGCAGCTCTATCATAAACATAACAGGTAATTGGTCACAAATTGGAACATAATAAAATTTGTTCTGAATAAATGACAAATTTGTACCAATAGTAGTATTATTTTTCCAACCCATATGTAGTGGTTTGATTCAGGTGTCCCCCATAAACTTAGGTGTTCTGAATGCTAAGTTCCCAGCTGATGGAGATTTGGGAATTAATGCCTCCTGGAGGAAGTGTATTGTTGGGGTCAGGCTTATGGGTGTTATAGCCAGCTCCCCCTTGCCAGTATTTGGTACACTCTCTGTTGCTATTGTCTACCTTATGTAGGCCAGGGGGTGATGTCCACCCTCTGCTCATGCCATCATTTTCCCCTGCCATCGTGGAGCTTCCCCTTGAGCCTATAAGCCAAAATAAACCCTTTTCTTCTCCCAAAGATGTTCTTGGTTGGGTGATTTCTACAGCAATGTGAACCTGACTGTAACAGTAAAGTGGTACGGAGGAGGAGTATTGCTGCTACATACCCGAATGTGTGGTTTTGGCCTTTTGGAGATGATGTTCAAGAGGAATGTGGAAGGATTTGAAACCTTGGCCTAAGAGACGTCTTGCAGTGCTGTAAGTACACCTTGATGAATTATTGTGGTCAGAGTTTAGAGTAAGAATTATGGACTGTGAGGTTTAGCTTATGAGGGTGAGAAAGAGCTTTGCTTGGACTGGGCTACAAGCAGTTTGAGAGGCTTGCTGTTATGGCCATGTCCTGAGAAGTTGTGCAGGGTTGCATTGCATAGAAATGGACTGGTGTGAGCAGAGGGATATGGCACAGAAAAAATGAAATCTTTGGCCCTAAAGTGCTGCCCATTCACCTGCATATTGTTTGATAGATAAGAACCATTAGACTGGGCCAGATGACCTGCACTATGGCAACAGGAAGAATGTAGACTCTTTTGAAGGGGTTTGGATGCTCAAGGAGTGTCCTGTTCTTCAAAGTCTACTTTATCCTCCCCCCCCCCACACCCTGGATTAACAAATTGGCATCCTTCCTGGTATTGTGGTGTATAAGAAATGCAGAAAAGAGATGGTCATTGAGTATGCAACATGGTCTTGTGTTTTGGAAATGGCCATGGCCAGTGTGAATTGGGTTTGCTGGATGCATTCATGGAGACCCAATGGCGCTGTGAGGGTGGACTGTTGGTTGCAGTGGAGACCCAGTGGAGATGCTAGGACCACAAGATGACTGCTAAGGAAAGCTGCTGGCCCTGATGAAGTTTTCCAGGACTGTGAGTAGCCTAGCTGGATGAGGGAATTGGAACGCCAGAGATTTGTTGCTGGTTAGAATTATCAGATTTGGAGATTTGTCACTGGCTAGAGTTGTTGGACTTGAAGCTACAGTTTGATGTTTGCTCTGGTTGTTTTAAATCTTGTATTGGTTGAATATTTCATTGCTATGCCCAATGCCATCTTTTGTAGTGTGAATGTTTATTCTGTGTCATTATGGCTTTTTTTTTTTTTTTTTGGCATTATGGCTCAGTTAGAAGATCTTGGACTATGGGAATGTATGAACATCATTGGAATTGATAAAAACTATGGGGACACTTAAGGATGGACTGAGAACATTGCCTTTTACATCATGGATAGTTAACAGTTAGTGAGGGCCAGGGGTGGAATGTGGTGGTTTGATTCAACTGTCCCACCATAAACTTAGGTGTTCTGAATGCTAGGTTCCCAGTTTATGGAGATTTGAGAATTAATGCCTCGTGGAGGCAGTGTATTGTAGGGGGCAAGCTTATGGGTGTTATAGCCAGCTCCCCCTTGCTAGCATTTGGCATACTCTCCTGTTCCTATTGTCCACCTTATGTTGGCCAGGGGATGATGTCCACCCTCTGCTCATGCCATGGTTTTCCTCTGCCATTGTGGAGCTTCCTCTTGATCCTTGAGCCAAAATAAACCTGCTTTTTTCCCAGAAGCTGCTCTTAGTTGGGTGAATTCTACCAGCAATGCAAACCTGACTACAACACCCTGTCATCAGAGAAAGTTATCAAGACCAATGAGAATGTTGAGATCAAAAAGTACTAAACTCAGGCCAGTGATGGCCATTATCTAGAGAATATTGTGGCCAAGTTTGGATAGTCAACATCATTTGGTAGGCAGGAGCTCAAATAGTATGAGTTTCTTTAAATTAGTTTTGAGACATGCCAATGGAGTGTCTTCTGGAAAAGATAGAGTCCATTTTGAAGGACAAAGACTAAGTGAAATGTACAATACCACCATCAGGGACATCTCTGAGAGTTAGGGAAGAGAACAAGGTAAGATCCAATGATTAGGAGGGAGCGTCCCCACACTCGTAATGCTTGGGATATTTTGTGGAATGACATATGGGGGTCTCCCAGAGCCTCCAACCATCCATGTACTGAGGACAGGGTAAGAAACTCCCAGAGTTTCTAAGTTCTGAGACTGGGCACCTCCACTGCAGACTGAGAGTGAATATCTTGTCCTAAAGGTTGTAATTTGTTGAGGATGAGGATGAAAGTCAGTCAGATGGTGAATGACCACTTGTCTGGAGTTCAAAAGTCCAGGGAGGGGGGAGGGGGGAATATGACGCTGTGGATTACCCAAAGGGCTTGTCAGAGACTTGTCTGAGCTCAGAGAGGAATTTCAGATATTCACCAGAGTGTAGCCCTGGCCAGGATTCCTCAGTCTTCACAAATGAACCACAGAGAAGATAAGGAAGAAGCTACTAAATGTCAACCTGAGCCTACACAGAACACTAATAAATCTCACTGAACTGTGATGCTGAATAGAGTTTGTGCTGCTCATGTAGACAAAGGCCACAAAATACCAGAGGTCTCAGGTTACAGCTGGTGGCTGTTTAGTCCAGATTAGTGAGAACAGCCAGTGTCTGTGCTCCCAATGGAGTGAAGCACTGGCAGGGAGGTAGAGAGTAGGAGAGGGAAAGAGAAGCCCAAAAGCCCCTGAGGGCTCCGATCCAAGTCATGGCAACAGAAATGCAAGGAAAGTGAAGGAGAAAGCACAATAGAAACACCAGTCTTGATTTCAACAGACAGAGACTGTTTATTGAAGCAAGGCAAGGGACTGCAACTTTCCCTCAGGATGAATGCTGAAGCACTGATCTAGGCTGGGGTTCAAGATTATAAGGAGGACTAGACAAGGTGCAGGTCTAAGGGAAGTTCATAAGAAACTGTAGCTATTTGTGGCCTTGCTCTGAAAGAATCAGAATAAGCTGTTTATGCAAGCTTATCTATGGCAGGATGCCCCAGACAGTTTCTGTTCATTCAAGGCCTTCTGAGTTAAGGGAAGTTTATCAATGAGGGGAGTTGTCAAGCTTGTCTGGGACTGAATGTCTCTGATGCTCTCAAGATCTCCTAGTTTCAGGGGCAGTCATTAATGCTTCAGTTCCCTCTGGTGTCAAGGAAAGTCATTAATCATCTTTAAACACGAACTCATTTCCCCAACCCCTCATTAGTCATTTAAAAATATTTTTATTTATTTATAAGCATAGAGACAGAGAGAGAAAGAAAGAGAGAATGGGTGTGCCAGGGCCTCTAGCTGCTGCAAATAAACTCCATATGCATGTGCCACCTTGTGTATCTGGCTATTCGTGGGAACTGGGGAATCAAACCCAGGTCAGTAGGCTTTGCAGGCAAGTACCGTAACACTTAACAGCAGAGCCATATCTCCAGCCCAATATTCATTTTCTTAAAAAATTTTGTTTATTTTTTATTTATTTATTTGAGAGCAACAGAGAGAGAGAGAAAGAGAGGGAGAGAGAGAGAGAGAGAGAATGGGTGCACCAGGGCCTCCAGCCACTGCAAATGAACTCCAGATGCGTGCGCCCCCTTGTGCTAACATGGGTCCTGGGAAATCGAGCCTCGAACCAAGTCCTTAGGCTTCACAGGCAAGCACCTAACCGCTAATCCATCTCTCCAGCCCCCAATATTCATTTTTTGATTGGGTTGTTTGATTTCATATTGTTTAGATTTTAAGTAGTTTGTATGTTGCAGGTATTAATCTTTTTTTTTTTTTTGCCAGATATACACATAGCAAAGATTTTTCTCCCATTATCTACACTGTTACCCTGTTAACTTTTTCTCATGCTTTGCCCATCATTGTCTCAGCACCTGTGTATCCTCAAAATGGCTTAAGAAGCTGTAGTACTATGTGAGATCTCTTTATATTCTCTCTGGCATGAGAATTAAATATTTTCTTTCTACTTGCATGAGATCCTTGAGGGAACTTCCAGTTCCTTGAAGTTCATTCTTTCAGTACTCTGAGAGTCAAAGGTAAGGACAAAAGTGTGTCTTCAGAATACCTTCTCCCTGCTAGGGTGGTTACATTTTTCCCACTCTGTATTAACAACACAATCTTGAGGTAAAACATGCCTGAGTTTGAAGCAATAATCATAAACTTAATACTAGTACAAACCAAGGTTGGGGCATATTTAGCGTCATTTATAACCACCATTTCTCCATATCCACTTGCTTTATGTTATTTTGGAAGGGTTAGTACAAGTGACTTCATTTGTAAGCTAACTTCTATTTAAAAAACAAAAATTATTTCAATGAAAGCCCCCTGCATTGGTGCAAAAAGCTGCTCCCAGAAGCCATAGAGTATGATTTGAAAATTTCAGTGCAAGGGATGAGATATCCCCCAATGAGTTGTCTGTCATGGAGGCCACCAAGACCTCTAAACCTATATGGAATATTGCCATTCCTCTTGGTTACCCACCAAAACCAGATGGCAAGTCCCTGTTGCTGAAGACACCACATTCGCTGTTTTCAGGATGTAATGAAACTTGTGTAGAAGCTTCCTACTTGATAATTAGCTTTTTAATGCATGTGAGAACATTTAATGCACACTTCTGAGAAAGATAATTCATCAACATTCCTACCCAGATATGAGTTTGTGTACTTTAGAACCAACTTAAAAGGCAAAATATGTCCACAGGTGCTAAAGATTCTCAATTTTCTTCATAGGAAGGAAATCATGTTTGGTACTATAAATCTGGCCAAAAGTCTGTCTGTGGACCTAGGCCCTATGGGTGAACCCAATAACATGGTTATCCTAATCAGACAGCATGTCAAATTTCCTTGTATATGGCTATATTTGTATCCATAGATTGGTATTGATTGTGGCCTTGAACATAGAATTAAATTTTTTTTAATTTTATTTTTGTTTATTTATTTGACAGAGAAAGAGGGAGAGAGAGAAAGTGAGAGCAAGGGAGAGAGAGAGAGAGAATATGGGCATGCCAGGGCTTCCAGCCACTGCAAATGAATTTCAGATGCATGCGCCCCCTTGTGCATCTGGCTAATGTGAGTCCTGCCTTAACTGCTAAGCAATCCCTCCAGCCCTTGAACATGGAATTTTTTCATGCAAAAGGCAGAGGGTTAATACAGAGATGCATAGCTGGGAGTTCACAAGCACAAGTGACTACCGTGTGCTTAGCTCCAAACATGGCATGTAAACTACACCTTCCAAGACTCAGAGAACTTTGTGGAAGAAGGACTGAAAAGAATCAAAGAGCAGCAGAATGGGAAGTAGATCCACAGAATTGTGTGCTCTTGATATGACAAGTCTGCCAAAACATGAACTCACAGTTTATCTAGTTACCTGTACAAGAGTGATCTTGTCCGTATTGTTCATGAAACCCATACCACACATAACAAATACTGGCAACTGATGATTTCTGGGAGAGGGGTAGTGGCATAGCCACTGGTGGGTTGCCAATTCTCCAGTAAGTATCATCTAACCCATGATTATGAAAGTGACCCTAATTAAAGTCAGTGACTCAAAAAGCAGCAAAGAGTATTTATGGCTAATGGAAAAAAGGGTTTCAATGGGAAAAGAGAGGGGAAGAGAGACTAAACAGGGGTAGTGGGATCACATTGCATTGTATACTTGTATGAAAGTGCCAAAAATAAAAAGTCTGTTCTTTCTCTTCCCCAGCCTCTTTTCTTTCTTTCTTCTGAGAAGGTCCAGGTTGCCTTTTCTATTCTTCAGAGGAGCAGCACAATTTAAAACTGTCCAAGGCTGATATCATGGAGCTCCACCTGGGGTGCCAGAATTCCTCCTTTCTGCCCTCCCCAGCTGAATGTGAACTTTGCAGATGCTAGTGTGTATGGAGTGCACTCATGATGCATTCATAAAGTCTCCATTATGATGAGATAGCAGGTTGTAGTGGAGCTTGATATGGTATCACCCACCTTCTTGTAAGTGACCTGTCACCCATGCTTTGTAAGTAAATCCAGTGAAGTCACTCATTCAACTTGAACCATGGTTAAACATAACTTTGAACTTTTGGTCCCCTATCTGGGATAAAAAGACATTTGTTTGAAAATATGGATGACAACACAAAAGAATCATTATAGTAAAAGATAGAGAGACAGGAGGGCCTTCTCTGTACAAGATTTGTCAGTAGGAGTGATTATGAGTAATCCTATTGGGAGGAGAACACAGGACATCCTTGAAGTAGTTCCTCAAAGAGAAACAATATCCCTATAGAAGGAAAAGGATGTAATATGAGGCAATAGTAAAGAACTGTATTGGTTCAAGGGTGAAAGACATAAAAGTCTCTTGGAACCAAAGTTTCTCTGTGGATCCCACAAGGTTATCAAATGAGTTGATGGGTCCAGCAAATTGAAGAAGTTAGGATACTACCCATGTGTCTGATTTTTTTTTTTTTTTTTTTGGCATCTCATGTTGTAGTCTTCAGACTTCTGTCATGCATGGAACAGGGCCACAGTCTTTTTGGCAGGGGCAGATGTTCTCCAGAGCCTGACTTTGAGGGAACCCTCTGGGTCCCTGGTGACCTGTTAGTTGTTACAACTGGCTGAGGATACTGTGTTCTTGATTCTGGTTTGCTGAGTTTATATCACTTGGCTGATAGGTATAGATGAAATTTCCCAAGGGTAAGTGGGTCCCCTTGTTTTACATACCTTATGGAAGCATCATCAGTGGCAGGAGAATCTGGCTTACCTCTATAAATCTAAGCCACTGGTGGGTTGCCAATCAACCATCAAACAACTAACACCACTATCATTAGCAAGTACAAACAGCCAGAATTCAAAATTGATTTCACATCTTAGGGCTAGGGTCTAGACTTGCCCTAAATGTACTTTAGGGCTTGGCTCTGAGATCTGTCCTTAGGGATATACCTCCTCTTAATAAGACATGTCAAGGAGAGATTAGACTAATACAAATCAATAACTATCAGGTAAACATAATCAGTAAGGACAATTTTGGATCTTTGATTTAAAGGCAAACAGTGGCTGACTGATCAGGGTCAAGCAGAGGCAGAAGGCATGAGCTGATAGTTTATTACTGTATCAGGCAGGGCAGTCTGTTTGTCTGAATCTTGGTTTATATTGTAATATCTTGTAGTTATATGCTCTTACTGGGTGCTTAAGACCATGGAGGCAGTAAAAATTAACTATGTACTATATTCTAGAGGTCATTCATGGCCCTGTAGAAGAGACTTTTAGGAACCTGTGTGGAGTTCTATGACTCTCAGCACTGTCATCTGCTAGTCAAGGCTATGCTGACCAAGTGGCCCTCCCTCTTTTGGGAAGCCTGGAGGACTGATTTTCCTCTGAAATGACTCTGATGTTGCAGATACATTGATTTGGAGTCCATCTCCATGTCTCCATGTCTTTCCTGATCAAGAAGACAGGTAACTTATCAGAGGCTATAAGTTAGCAAGTGTCCCATCGTCTCCTATGGCCTTCTGACCTGGGAGCAGGAACCAAAATATTTGGTTATCCTTTTAACTGCAGTGTTTCCAATTGGCCTTGGCTTCTACATATAGTTATTAGTCACTCAGAGAGACTATGAACACTTAATTAGCAAAATAGATTTAGTTAAAAAGGCATGGAACATATCTGTTTAGCAAAGCAGATCTGGTAAGAGAAGAACGCAATAATTTAAATCATTCTGATTAGCATTTAAATTTAGTTGTCAGGTGTGAGCTGTATCTGGAACATAAAAAACATACACATTTCATCTTTTAAGTATCTGTCAGTTATAAATATAGGCAGAACATATTAGCAGCCCTGGAAACAATATTTTATCCACAACTTCAAATCAATTGATTTGATCTAGAAACTGTATGTGAGGAAAAGACAAAACAGTATAAAAACTTGGTATCTGTGTTTGAAAACAACATTGACTAGTCTGTATACCTATGTAGGTACCAATTACCCCCCAAACTGGAAGCAGAATAGAAGCATTTAAGACCCTTTTTCTAGAGCAGGCAGCATGTCTTAAGTATCAATATATCTATAGGCAATGAACTTAAGATACAAGAAATGAGAAAATTACTTAAGTAAAACCCTGACTGAAACTGATTATACATAGATTAAGAATACAGCCAAACCTGGTCATTGTTGAGCTAAATTAGTCTTATTTTAACATACATTAGAGACATCATGATAGACATAAAGTGATTTCTTCATCAACTAACTTTAATCATTGAACCATATTTAAGTTTAACATAAGGCAATATTTATGGCTGGTATAACATATAAAGCCTAAACAAACTATATTAACATTGTTTGTATATTACAGCCTTTCCTAGGACAGGAGGAGTTTCCTTAGTTTCCCTAAGAACAAAGTCACAATGACTAAATCACCTTTTATAAGACTTAGACAGTAATCTCAGTGATAATCACCCAGTAAACAGCATGAACAAGCCAGAAATGATCTTAAGGTTTCAGTGTCTTTGTTTTTGTTTTTTAAGGTATAATAACCTTATTAAAAAGTAAAAAGTTGACAAATAGAGGTACATAGTAAACTTGTCTTTTACAACCTTATAACTGTTATTACAATCAGATTGACATCAATAAGTTAAAGTTTCAAATTTATAACTTTTAGGTATGATATTTATATCATAACATCCTGCTAACAGGTAGGGCCATTCTTTGTCAGTCTTATATAAGATCTAGGCTAATAGTCATCTTAATCTCAAATAGTCTGTAATCTGATTAAGCACTTGAAGACTTAGTTAATGAACTTTGTCTTTAAGCTTTCTGTTTAAGTTTATGCATATCTTCATCTACATACTTTTACCTTACAATCTGTATAACCATTCTGTAACAATCTTGCTTATCAAATGTTTAATATCCAACATTTAAAGTTTCTTCTTCAGTTTATCCTTTTATCTAGTTTATCTCATTATAATTATCAGCAAAACTTTTATTGTCCTTGTCATAAGTCCTTTTAATATGACAATTTAAGTGTTTTTTTCTTTTACCCTCAAAAGGCCCTTTGAAATAATCTTTTGTAAAAGAGTAGACCAGAGTTGACTTACATCATTTACTTAGAATGTATATATATAGACAGAGAGATAGATAAATTTATTTTATCATTTGTTGATTTTTGGAACCTTTTTAAAAAAAATTTATTATTTATTTGAGAGTGACAGAGAAAGAGGGAGAGAGATAGAGAGAGAAAGAATGGGTGCGCCAGGGCCTTCAGCCACTGCAATCGAACCCCAGACATGTGTGCCCCCTTGTGCATCTGGCTAACGTGGGTCCTGGGCTATCGAGCCTCGAACTGGGGTCCTTAGGCTTCATAGGCAAGTGCTTAACCAGTAAGCCATTTCTCCAGCCCTGGAACCTTTTTTTTTTTTTTTTTTTTCATTATTAGTCAGTTTTGTATTCAGCAAATACAGTCAGTTTGGTATCATTATTAGGCTCATCCATGACCTATCCCCTCCCCTTGGCCCCTCCTTGTTGAGGTATAGGGGTCATGCATTGTGGAGTTAGCCCACAGTTATGGGTAAGCTAAATGTCTCTGCATATCATGACCCAACATGTGGCTCTGACATTCTTTCCGCCTCCTCTTCTGCAAAATTTCCCTGAGCCATATTGGGTTCATTTTTGATCTGCTTCAGTTATGAGGTGTTGGGGGCCTCTGTGGCTCTGGCTCTCTGATTTGGTAGGAGTTGATTTTTCTCTGTGCTGATCTCCTTCCCCCTTGTGCTGGTATCCGGTTCATCAGGAAAACAGCCCCCTTGCTTGTTTTGCCAATTTTTCTTAGTTTCAGCCGGGGCCCTTTTGAAGTATGACGGGGTGGCTCTCTCCTTAGGATCTACATCAATCTGAAAAAGAGAAGCAGATTCTCCAATGGAGAGTAAGTAAGCACCAGGACAAATGAGATAACCCTTACTTTTTTTTTTTTTAATAGAGAATTTAATAGGTGTAGGCCCTCTTGTAGCCCACAGTTGATGGTAGCTTGATATTGGAGAGTGGGCTTAGGTTTGGATATGGTTCTGACTTCTTTCCCAGCTCCAGCTATGGGTCCCATACCAGTGAGGGGATCAGTTAGCCAAATTGAGAGCAGTTGGTTCCCCACCATGGCTGTGTGCCACCACTGCACTTGTGTGGACATCATACCAAGTTATTTGCTGCTAAGTAGGTTAGACCATGTGTTGCTTTGACAGATATTGGTCATTTTCCCCCTGTCGCCCATGTAGCACCTTCTGGCACTAGATGCGCTGACTGTCTGGGGACTGACTCTCTTCCAACTTCCAGCCATGCCATTCTAATTTGCATGTCAATCACATAAGGTGTCTTCAGCAGTAGGGTCTTACCACTAGCCTTTGGTGGGTCATCAAGTACTCTGACAGAAATCTGTCTGTCTTTTAGGAAACCTTGTAGGTCTTTCTGATCAAAAGCTCATTGTGGATGATAGCCCCATGCTGGATCTGGGAGTTACGGGTCAGTGCCCACTAAGAAAATGAGGAAAAAGCTAGCTAATATACAAGAGATAGAGATAAGAGAGAGAGAGAGAGGGAGAGGGGAAGTGAGGGAGGGAAGATGTAGGAGATTAAGGTTAGTCTTAATCTGACCCTCTCCAGTGTCTTGTGGTTCAGGTGTTCCCTGTAAGGGCCTGGTGAAGGATCAGCCATTTGGTCTGTCTTTTAGTAAGTAGAAGATTATGGTATCATTGCCGTTTGGTCTAGATTTTTTTTAATCATCTTTCTGGAACACATATTTTAAAAATATGAAAGCAGATTAGAACATTATTAGAAATTTCATGAATTTTCTGACATACTCAGTACTGAGTACTTCTCAATCTAAATACAAACATTGGGGCTGCTGGCCATTAGGAGTTCCATAGAAGCATAGAGAGGTAAAGCAAACTTAAAACAGTTGCACATGTCTTATACAAAGTCACCATCTGTCTGTGGCAATTTGGGTCTCACCCATAATCATGTTGGGACCAGGACCCTGAGATTCCCTGTGCCTGTAGCTTTTCCTGGCTCTGCAAGGCAAGGAACCCAAGAAAGCAGCACCTTCAGGGATTTCCCTGGGGGTGGCAGAAGCCCAGACAGGTTTGTGTCCTGTCTCCCTATCCAATAAGACTTGTGTGTCAGGTTCTCCCTGCTATTCCAGGGCCACCTAGCCATCATGTACATCAAGCCCTGCAAGGGAAGCACTAAGTGACACATTGCAATTACAGGTACCTATTCATGTGTAGTCCCCATTTTGTCCCTGCCTTGGGGAGCTGCTCCAGCCACAGCATGTGACAGCAAGACAGACACATTTTCCCACATTTCTAGCACTTGCCTGGGACTGGCTCCAGAATTTAGCCATTCTTGATTGACCTTTTGCCCCTGGGGAACACAGCAGGATAGCATAACCCTTCTTTGCAAGTGTGGAGGGGCTTCTCTCCTCTTCTGGTAGGTATGTGGTTGGGTTTAGGGCTTGAGTGACTTTCATCACATTCGTTTAACTCAGAAGCATTTGTAAAACCTTGCAGTGAGACTTTTATCTTGGTTTGTCTTTTCTATCATTTAATTTCTTCCTCAGTGTCTGGCCCCGGAGTGGTGGACTTTCTAAGTAGCCTAGGCAACATTATCTCCCTTTCTCTGGCCTTGGGTTTTGCCAACTTTAAGTTCCAGCCAGTACCTAATTACTGGAGAATGTGTTAGTAGGCAGCTGTGTGGAGGTAATCTCTGGTCTTCAGGCTTCAGTTCTGACTCTAGTAGAGCATATTTTTTGTTTGTTTGTCTCTTTGTTTTTTGTTATTCCCAGAGAGAGTTTTGGATTTCTCTCTGGGCTACAGGGCAGCTCCCTGATCTTGCAATTTTATAACTTTTTAAATACATATACAGTTATTTATTTATTGACAACATCTATACTTACAAACAACAAGCCACGGTATTTCCCTCCCCTCCACTCCCCCACTTTCCCTTCATAAGTGTGCTGTCTGTCATATCCCCTCCCTTTCTCCATTAGACTCTCTTTAATTTGATGTCATCATATTTTTCTCCTATTATGAGGACTTTGATATTGAGGCCAAATTCTGTCTGGACACTTGCATGAATGGAGTGGTACCCTTCCTTTGGCTCCTACATTCTTCCATTCACCTCTTCTGCAATGGACCCTGAGCCTTGGAGGGTGTGAGATGTTTCAGTGCTGGAAACTCCTGTGTTCCTTCTTCTCAGCACTATGTTGACTTTTGGGTCATTCCAGTAGTCATCACCATCTGAAAAGAGAAGCTTCTCTAACCAGAAGTGAGAGTAGCATTAATATATGAGTATGAAGATTAACTGTAGTGCTTTCAGGGCAATTTGGTGAGATTAATATATGCATTAATCCAGACAAATGCAGGCCTTATACCCCTAAGACTCATGACCTCCCCTACCATAGGCTTTCAATTAGGTTTTCAGTACCAGGCACATATTCCTTCCCATAGAGTGGCCCTTCAGTCCAATTAAAGAGCAGTTGGTTTGTCCCAGAGCAGATATGCCACTATTGCACTCATTCAGTCATTTGGCCTGTCTGGCCAAACTTGAGGTTTCCAGTGTCCACTGTTTTCATCACTGATGACTTCTGTCTCCCATAAGACTGCATATAGTGCAGCTTCTTCCAGCTTTCAGTTGGCTGGGCTACAGGGAGAAGGTTTTCTGCTCAGCACCAGTTTGATTTCTTAGTGACTTTGCCACTCAGGCATGTGAAGTCTTTAGCAATAGGGTCTTACCATCTCTTTCTCTCTGGAAACCAAGGGCCTTGGCAACAGCATATAATGTTTTGGAGGCAACAGGGACCTCCATGGACAACAACTCAGTGGAAGGTATCTCATCTCTGGCAGTGAAAATTTTCTAGTAACAATCTATGGCTTCTGGATGTGCCATTATTTTAAAAAGTAGATTTTCATATGTCTTATTCAGAATATTTTGAATTTTGATTGACTCCTCTCCCCACCTTTCTTTTATACAATCGCT